>JAUMHL010000027.1:25482836-25494214 GCA_032362345.1 Sandelia bainsii
ACAAGTCCAGTTGCCATTGAAAACCGTTTTTTGAGATAACCATGACCTGGATGACTGAGAATCTTCACAGATACTCATCACACTTCATCTCACCTCATCGTCTCTGCAGCAGAAAGCAGAGATGGAAATTTAAATGTTCCAGGTATTTGAAATTCAGACAGCAGGTTGGAAACATAAAGACGAAGGATGAGAAACCAGACAAACATCCACAGCGGACTGCTGAAGTGCCAAGGACAACCTGTACAGGAACATGTGATAAAGACTAATAAGCCACGAAGCCATATGATCTACACTGTGAAATGCTAATTTATAGCAGACGACTAAGACTATAAATATGACCCTGCTGCTTCACAGATATGTTCCCACTGATCTGACACATTACTGGAAAACATGTGATCCAAAAATGATCCTGATATCTCACCGTGATTCACTGAGACACAGCGCGGGAAGGATAGAAACCAACAACTGACTTTCCTGGAAACATTTTCTAGTTGAAGGTTTTTCACTTTCCTTGGACACAAACGTTTGACAGGCCACAGTGTCCAATAAATCCTAAAATTCAGCAGCTATTTTCCTTTTTAACCAGACACACAGAGGAACAGAAAGATAAACATGATCTATTCTGTCTTTAACTGAACGTACTTGGAGATACGACTAACTGCTGCTGCCAAATTCTGACATTGAAGAGCCTTGTTCATCATGGAGTGGATAATGATTATTTTGTTTAGTCATCTGGCTTATTTAGATGTATTTTTGATTTAAATAAGAGACTGTGGGGAATCCCTACTTGAAAGCTATTTGAAGGCTATTTGGCATTTTTCAAATTTCCACTGAAACATTATTAAATATTAGTTTTGAAATATTGCATAGAGGATAATCATGGCAGCAGGTTGATTTCTAACTGGTTGTTGTTGTTGTGTTCAGTCCTCTGTCCTCCCTGCACCTGACACAGATCCACAGCCTGCTCGGCTGATGAGGTTCTGCCTAACTCAGACACACACACACACACCTGGCTCCAGTTGTGATCATGGTCTGTGAGTATAAAAGCAGCTTCTTCTCAGGCTCTGGTTGCTGCTTTTTGAGTAATTCAGTCGTTGTTGCAAAATCACAATGTTGTCTCTGTCTGGTTGTCTCTGTCTGGTAAACCTTCTCCAAACCACCACTGGACTCTGACCTTCATTTCTCACAATGCTAATAAAAACATCACTGTTCAGAGAGAACAGACTGGTTTCTACAGTCACTGACTGACCAATCCAGACTGCTGTTTATAAATGTACCAACATACCACTATGAACTGGTTCCAAAAGATTCAGACAGACCAACACAGACCAGTTTATACAGACTCACAAACTGGTTTCTGTAGATGTGGACATACCAGTATAGACTAGTTTCTAAAGGCACTGATGACACTATAGATGTGTGCAGACTGTGTTTTATAAGTGTAGACAGACCCGTACACACTGGTTTGTAGACAGACCCGTACACACTGGTTTGTAGACAGACCTGTACAGACTGGTTTGTAGACAGACCCCTACACACTGGTTTGTAGACAGACCCGTACACACTGGTTTGTAGACAGACCCCTACACACTGGTTTGTAGAAAGACCTGTACACACTGGTTTGTAGACAGACCCCTAGACACTGGTTTGTAGACAGACCCGTACACACTGGTTTGTAGACAGACCCCTACACACTGGTTTGTAGACTGACTCGTACAGACTGGTTTGTAGATCTGGTGGATTATACTGAAATAGGTTTCTCACCACTGGCGACCTCCTGCCTCGTGCTGTTGGACTGTGTACCCAAACTGGGTTTCTTTAGAACCAGAGAAGATCTTGAAGTTCTTTGTGTCGAAGTTAAAACAGAGGTGCAGATCTGAAACACAGAAGAAGAACAGATTGGGATAATTTCCACCTGGAAAAACCATCAGTCTGCTATCACTCCATCACTGTCACTGGGTCCAGCTACACATAAACCCACTGCTAAATGAGAAAGGTTTGTGCCTTCATCACTGAAAGATCTCCTGGACTCAGACTTTCCTCTAAGAGCCCCTCTGGCCTTGAATTCAGATTCTGTTCCTTGTTCTCGCTGCCACAGGAAAGAAAGAAGAAAAATAACAAAACCACACACAGGTGCTCCTAATCTTAGTACTGTACCACAGGTATGTGGAGGGACAAAGTGCCATGAGAACCCTGAAGAATACAGGAATCCAAGATAAGAGTACAAATCATCAGCACTACAGAGAATTAAGTTAAATCGATAGATCTCACCTGAAACTGAATAGTTTGTCTAACAACCAAGATCATCAGCATCACTATAATATTTACACAGTTACTGTTGCTGAGCTGTTGTGATTTTACATTTAAAATATCAAACACCACTGTTTTTACAGAGTAGACAGATTTCTTCACAAAGAGAAACAGACTTTGACAAACAGTGAATAACAAACCATTTCTGTTCACCATGTCTCCATCACCATGGCTGCCAGTCTACTGAGACATATTTTAGTGCTTTTATTGTCATATTTGGTCCCAGCAGTTGAGGGTGAAGTAAGAGGCCTTCTTGCCCTGCTCCTCACGCTCATACACCTCCATCCTCTTTCTGTATCCTCCGTCTCTTTCCTGCTCCTGCACTGAGTGACTCTGAAGCTTCTTTTGGTTTCAATTAAAGTCTTTATCAGACAGTCAGTTGACAGGAGGAAGGAGGGAGAACTGAGAGGCTCTCAAATGCTGCCAAGCTTGACAGGAACTGAGATGATAGAAACTGATGTAAATGACGTCACTGTACTTTTTCAGTTTTATTTTCCAGGATAGGAAGCAGTGAGTGGCCAGGAAAAGGAAGAAAGAGGTGATTCCATCCTCTCTACAAATGTCTAAAAGAATAAATTCAGCCTGTATCATCCAGATAACGAGGACAAAAATGAATTAGAAGTAATGAAAATCCAAAAGGCATTCTTCCTCGATCGGATCATTACACTGACCTTACTGAAAAAAGCAGATTTTTTATAGAGTGTCTTAATTTTTCCTTCCTCATGGTTTTGTGCTCAGATCTCCAGTGACTTTCCAACTATTTCAGCTTCTCTTCAGCTCAGGCAGTGCTCCAGAAACCGAGTCATTCTCTCTAAGAAGAGCAGTGTGTAGAGCAGCTGTGCTCCTGCACAAATGAGTCCATATGTCATTTGTGCAGCAGGTTATTATTTTTAAAGATAGTTAAAATAGTTTTATTTTACCTAATCTTGACTTGTTCTGTCTCACCTCTTTTTCAGTAATTATTCATTATAATTAATAAGTCATATTCATTAATAATTACTATATCTAGTTTATTTCAACTTAACAGTTTATTGTTGTAAGTTTCTTTTTTCCTTTCTGTTTGAGCTCAGAGCAGCTGTAACCAGGATAAATAATCATTCGTTGACTCTTGAATCCTTTGTCTTTGTCTTTTTGGATGTTCTAATCTATTCTGATCTAATTTATCTCTAATGCAAACTTACTTGTCCCATCTCACCTCAACTCACCTTATTTTGACTGGTTTTATTTGATGCCATCATGTTTTCTTGTTTCATCTCATGCTGTCTTCCAGTATACAGGTACAGTATTGTAGTCTAATTATAATTTACATTAGTGACTGAACTTAATGGATTCTGCTCTAAATCCATCTGATATAATCCATGGATCTGGTTTTAAAGCCACTGAGAGATTTTCCTATAAATGAAATACTGTATGCCAGCCTTGCTCATCATAACTAAAAGTGCTCTGACCATCCAGTAACCTTTTGAACCCCCCGTGACCTTTTGACCTCTGTGGTTTTTGGCTGCACTCTGGTTCAGCTCCTCCAGATGTATAAATGACCGGAGTGCTTTGAAAACTCACTGAGCTGTTTGAGTCTGTTTGCCAGTGAAGCGGCTGCTGAGGACAAAAATAAACGAATAAGAGACAAGAATGACGAGTAAATTATCTTTGTCTTAAAGATATGTTTGTTTCCTCGCTGCTGAGAGGAATCTGCTCCTGCCTGAGCCGAGCCAAGAATGAATTTATCTGAGCTGCTGGCGAAACACTGAAAGAGACTTGGCAGATTAGAGATACAAGATCGAGATCCAAGTTCTACTCTATCAATCTGACTGATGTGGATGATCTTCCCTGGCACCGGTGACACATTTTTAGCATTTTTACACAGCCGACCAGACTTTGTGACTTTTTCTGTGTGTATGTGTTCATACTTAGGTGATTTTTCCAGATGTGTCTTAGCTGCTCTCAAAATTGAAAACAGATCATGATATCGAGCTGTAACCTCTGCAGCTACAGAGAGAACAGAAACAAAGTCTGTGCTGTTTTTGCAAAATCTCCAGTTTTCAAATCAGATGCAGCAGCGGGACATAAGTCTAATCAGGTCAACGATGGAACTGATTTAGTGAACTGTGCTCTTGTCCAGCAGCTCGCAGCCAAACGGTGTCTGTGTCACTTCCTCCAGCAGGCGGGCAGGTGGCTCCGCTGGCCGAGCATCACTGCAGTCTTGTGCTCACGTTGACTATAGTCAGATAACCCTCCACCTTTCCGACAGGCAGCACAGGCCAAAGACAGCAGGCTGTAACTGCTGTCATCTGCTCTACCCCTCTGCATGCCAAACTCCCTTAAAAAACAGGGACATTTAAGGTAATCTTACTCAATCATATTTCAGCACAGTTATGCTGTGTGCTATGTGCTATGTTTCATTTTAAGCTCCAGAACTGCTTTAACATGGATCTTGATTTGATGCTTTGACATTTGATTATTACTACTACTACAGTTAACTATTTTGCCTGAGGCCAAACCTTAAGATAATCACCATTTCTTGAAATGTCAACTTGTTTTCTTTGACTATTGTGTGCCAAAGATTCACTGAACAAATGTTATATATACTGCATATATCCTAACCTAAAGTGTGACTCTTACTGTTTTGGAAGATGTATCGAATCACATGCAATGGCGTAAAATTCTAAATGTTTTGAATGAACTTTGGTGTAAAAAGTTTTTATATAAGTTGACACGTATCAAAGATTGTTTTGATCATCATCCATTGTACACTGTGTTACCCTCAGTACTGGCCTCAGAATTAAGGAGTCATTTTATTTTCTTTAGTTATATAAAACTTTTTTATGTTTGTTCTGTCTCTGAGACAGAGCTTCTTCTTCACTGCAGGAAAAATAAAACCACCAGGCATGACTGTGGTTACTATGAAGTGCAGCTGTGATGCCAAGCCAGCAGCAGGACTTGGCCAAGTAATATTTTTTATTTTGGTAAGTTTTGAAACAGTAGAGTGACACATGGGTGGAGTTAATACAACACTGAGTGTCAGAGAGATTCAACAAATCACGGCACATTTTTAAAGTCAATTTAAAGATAATTTGCTGGGATCCACAACCTGTCAGGACACATCACATTTCCAGATGTGATCAACTCCACCTGTCTGGGATATCACGCAGCAAACGGCTCTGGGCTCCCTTCACAGAGAAGCTTCTGTGTTGGCGGTAGCAGATCTTCCTGTGTGGTGTTACCAACCACAGTGTGTCACACAACAACAGCAACATCATGACTGATGTGTTGCTGTGTGAGTTTAACGATCAGCCTAAAAGCCACAATGTGCCATTAAAAACCATTTCACCCTCTGAGTTCCTGAAGAAAAACTCCCAACTATCACACCAAACTCTACCCAGATTCAATTTAGGGGCCAGTGGGATCATGATGCTCCAGCTTCAATATGTTGAAATACAATTTAATCAGAGGGAAACAGGAAAATCATCCCTGAGTTCATCCACTGGGACTAAAGTGGTGTCAGTTATACATTTTTTCAGTTTTGTTCTGCTGATAGCAGGGTGTGCACAGGGAGAAGTCGGTGGGTTCAACTGCTCTTTGGCATATTTGTCCAGCGCTATGTATCCTGACAGCTATTTATCAGACTGCAATGAAATCTGGTAAAAATATGAAATGTTCTCTTCAGGTTATTGTCTTCCAAATGGTTAGAGGAGAAAAATATAAATCCCATCAAAATTTCCATGAAGTTTATTGTGAATAGTCACATCTCCAGAGGATGATCTGATCTGATCTAACTTCCCTCTAGTGCCACCATCAGGCCAAAATGTAGGATTATACTCAAAAGTAGAATTTAAAGGCATCAATATGCCCCAAACAAATTGCTTGTCAGATTGTCAAACAGGATCTGAACCTCTCGTCTTTTCCACCATGTCACTTCCAGGGCTGGTTCAGAGCTGGTGCCTAATTTTGAACCAGTTCTTCTCATTTCAACAGCCAAAGAACCAGCACCCTAACCAGGAAACTGGTTCCAGGCTTACACCAACTCTTTGCTGGTCTAGAACCAACAACACCTACGTCGGGGGCTTATGCAGCCTTCTTTTTCTGGACAACAAAGGCTCCACCTGTTGGATCCTTCACGGCCAAGGCCATTCCAAGAGTCTTTGCATGTCTGTGCCTGCATGTCTGTGTCCATTGAAGGATGCAGCTGCTGAATTGAGACACAGCTAAAGGCTAACAGTAACATATTATGTTTGATGTTAAGAAGAATCAAAATGTAAATCAAAACAACATTTTCAACAATCACTGAAAGCAGAACACGTGTTGGACTGGATCCATGTGTTTTTAACCATTTCAACCAATTCACAGAAGTAAACTTACTGACAACATTCATGGCCCCAGAGGATGAACCTTTTCCATTTATTCCACCCTTTCTATAGCTTTTCTGTGACATTTACTCACCATAGTCCTACTCCATCAAGGATCAACATCAGCTTTCTTTTAACACGTAGCCATCGGGACATTTGTAACTTTCAGCCACAGTAGTACATCTCTCAGATTCTTCTGGAGCTAGATGAGGGCCATATGTTTTGTCAGTTTGAAAGACAAAACTGTAAAACTAAAAGCAAAACTAAAAGTTACTGTACTGATTGTGAAACCTGAAAAATACAAAACCCAACTATAAATAATTGTATGAAAGTTTTTTTAATTTGTGTATTTGTTGTAAATGTAAGTTTGTGAAACTTCCCAATGTTAAAATTTCAGCTAACACGTTTTAGCCAGTAAAATGCTCGTCAAGTTAGAACAAGACAGCAGGATTAGAAGGATCCTTATTTATTTGTTAGAGAAGTTACCAAGTTTTAGAATATTTAGCATAATAACTGAAGCCAATCATCAGCTAACATTTCTTACCTGTGAGCTGGTCTTCCTGTTGGATCAGACATTAATTTACAGCGTTCCAACATAACATTAAACAACTGATGCTGTGTTCACAGACGTGCAGAGAAGTGGAAAATGTGACTGTTAAACTGTACCACGAGACATTATTCATTGGTGTTGATCTGTTACTGGTGTAAAGAAAAATCTAAAACAGCCTGAATGCAAATATGTAAATGTCTCCCCAGTGTTTTTATCCAAGCACTTGAATATGTTGTGTAGGAAATTGTGAGTCAAAATGTTCCCACATTTCCTGAAGGCAACATGGTCCATCCCCGTTACGCTCGACCCCTGTGCCAGACCGGGCCAGAAATCTGAAGGTGAAAAAATACCATCTGTAACTAAAGAAAAGAGTTGAAACTACAGGAAAGATGTAAAAGTGAAACTGTAAAAAACAAAAACAAATCTAGAACATTTTTAAGAAAAAATAAATAAATAATTAGTTTATTATAAAAAATATTTAAACCTACATTTAAATAGAAAAACCTTTCATACAATTATTTATAGTTTGGTTTGGTTATTATTTTTTCAGGTTTCACGACCAGTACAGTAACTTTCAGTTTTGCTTTTCGTTTAGAATTATGTCTTACACAGTGACAAAACTTATGGCCCCCATCTAGCTCCATAGATTCTCACCTCGAGCTCCTCAGTAATAAAATCAATCAGGACCATGAGGAACTTTGGGGCTCTACCTACTTTAATTAAGTTTATTTCTTTGTTTACTTGGAGTAGATATTTACTATATTTCTTGCAGACTGAGTTGCCTCTAACTGGATCATCTGTACTTTTCATTGAGATTTCTTGTGTTATCTGTGTGATTTCCCGTCTTCTCCCAAATACTAACTGAAGAAACCCTGCAAGAACCTGTACCTGCACACAAAACAGCAAACTTTACTTGAAAGCTGCAGAAAAAGCGAGCACACAAGTGTCCTTGGGCCGACGTTGTTTTGTCATCTGCTGTTAAGAGTGAACTTTAAAGCTCATCTGTGTGTTTCTCATTCTGCTCAACATCAACATTAAAACTCCCAAGAAACACAACCAGTCTTATTTAAGAACTATTTTCTGTTCTGATCGGTGGAACAGTTTTAGTTATTTGCCTGTGCTGTTGGCCTCAGAATATCTTCATCCTCCTGCTTTTATCCTCCAAAACAACACATGGTCTCAGCTGAAGTGAGGGTTACCGCACCACTGCCGATCACACAGTCAGCTGTGACTCCTACAATAAAGGTTCATAGATGTTCAAAACAAGACCTGCAAATGCTGAGTCTCACAGAGGCTAATAAGTGTTTCAAAGGGCTTAAGACTTCTTTAAACAAAGCCACATGCTCTGCTTTAAAACGAGAAATAAAACCTGTACAGATGAAAAGATAAAAGATAATGTGATCTGATGTTTTGGTGGAAAAGCAGAACTTCCAGATGCTGTAAGTGACAAACTTAAAATGAATATTTTTGTTTTATTCTTTGCTGTAAAGTGATAAATATGTCATGAAAACACCTTTTCAGGTACAGATATGAACCTCTACACATCTGTACTGCAACCCTGACCAGTAATCTATACTGCTGTCAATCTGTCTCCACGGCAACAGGTGGTCAACAATTAGAAACTATGATTAAGAAGCTTAAACAATCCATCATCAGCACCTGTCTGACCTGTTGCATCTCTCTCTGTCTGTCACTCACCTGGCAGGAGGCTGCAGGTCCACAGCAGCAGGACGTGGTGGTAATCCATAGCTGACAGACAGAAAAGGGTGTGTGGGTTGTTAGAGGGTTGATTCCTCACTCTGCTGCTCTCATGTGTGAAGGAGAAAGAAAGAGAGAAAGAAGGAGAAGGAGGAGGAGCGCAGTGAACACACCTCCTCCTCGCTCGTGTGTCTGCTCCAACACACACACACACTCTCTGATCTCTTAACTTCACCTTCTTCAGAACAGGAGCTTTAATGTCCCGCACAAACAGGAAATGCCTCCATTTGTGTCTGTGATCACACACACACGGTGCTGAAAACCAGATGTGAACATAATCCTGGAGCAAAGGTTACTGGGAGCACTGGGAATGCTGGGAAACTCCTTAACTCCCCATGAACTGGCTGCTGTGTCTCGTCAACTCAGTGTGAAACCGGTCTCTAATAGAAATAGTCATGTAAACACCAGCACAGAGAGCAAAGAACAACCCTGTAAATGTTCAGTAATGGGCTTTTTTAGACATTAATTCATTCTGAATTATCTGTTAGCAGCTGCAGGGATGTGCAGACAGCTTTCACCGGATCACTGTGCTACAACCTCATTATTCTCAAGCAAGTTCAGCAGCCTCGTTTCAGTTGTTTAGTGAAGTTATTGGTGTTTGCTGTCCTGCCCTGCATGTCCACGGCTACGAGAGAACAAGTCCTGTAATTTCAGGTCAAAATGACCAGTAACCACTGTGAATATTAAATAAATTTACTTCATCTCCACAGGAGGCTCAACAACACCCTAAAGAGTGTAATTCACCCATAACCAAAAACCAAATCTGGACAATGAAATGAAAACAATACGTTTCTGTTCCCACAATGTGATTAATAAAAAGACACACACACACACACACACACACGTTCCCTCCCTGTCAATAAAAACATGCTGCAGCGCTCCGAGCTGGACGGCAGCAGGCTGCTGTCTCTCTGCTGGAAATAACAAGTGGAAACTCAGAGTCGAAGCAGCCTGAGGGTCACTGAACATAACACGATGTTACTGTATGTGCTGTACATTCACACATACTGAGGGACAAGATGGAGCTGACCTGTCCTCTGGTGTCTCGTTAGAGAAAACTGTTTAGATTCATCATTACAAATACTCACAAATGAAGACAAACGCAAACTGTGACTAAATGAAGATCACAGCATAGAGTCAGACAAACCTACGGACAATTTAGACTCACCAATTAATCTAAGTGCATGTCTTTGGATGGTGGGAGGAAGCTGGAGAACTCAGAGAGAACCCACGCAGACACTGGGAGAACATGCAAGCTGCCAGACTGTTCTTTTCAAAATTAAATTCATCAAAGTGAATGTGGCTGATGTCCTCACAGTTCTAGTGTTTCGGTTCAAATGCTGCAAACTGGCCTGACTGGATGGATTTCAGTTTGGAGTGAGTAACTTTATCTGGAATTAGTCTGAAGCAGTTTGGACAAAAATTCACATAATAAATACATGTCAGCATCACGTTTATGTGACACTACGTACATCCCAGAATCAGTTTCTTTAGTCTGATCCAACATGATCTGTCTAAAAGTCCCAACATTCAGACAGACCACACTAAATAAAACGACCTTTAACAAAGTCAGAACAACAATCAGAGAGGAGGAACTGACATAAAAACATCGCGGCCGGGAGAATAAACTGCTCTGAGATCATTGGAACCACAAACAATTAAGCAGAGTCCAGATGGAGAAAAGTGCTGTAACGACCGTCTGAACACAGCGTCAGCTTCATTTCCTGCTAAACACGGTCGTCACAGAGATGAAATAGAACAACGACTGCGTCTCTGTAGAATCTGTGACATAATCTGTTCTGCACGCGTGGATTCATCCCGTCGACAGTTTGAGAGCAGGAGGTGGAAGAAGTAGAAATACCCCAGTGTACAAACACTGTATTCAGTATGTTACTTAAGAAAAGTACAAACATATTAAAAATAGTTGAAGTACAGAAAGTAAAAGTACTCTTCATCATCATCGAATTGTTGTGTGAACTGTAATAATGTGGCAGAAGGTAAAGGTGGAGCTGGTTGTAGTTTCAGTAGGTGTGGTCAGCCACGTTTCTTGGCTGATTATATAAGAATCTGGTGTTGGAGTCACATTAATGAAGCTGGTGGAGCAGCTCTGCTCCGTCTGATCCGAATGAAGTGAAATGCTGTAAAACAGGGAGGCACAAAAAACCAAGGACAGAGCAGACATCCACACAACCTATGTGTGTACTGTGTGTACTGTATGTACTCTGTGTACTGTGTGTACTCTGTGTACTGTATGTACTGTGTGTACTGTGTGTACTCTGTGTACTGTATGTACTGTGTGTACTGTGTGTACTGTATATCCTGTCTGTACTGTGTGTACTGTGTGTACTGTATGTACTGTATATCCTGTCTGTACTGTCTGTACTGTGTGTACTGTGTGTACTGTATGTACTGTATAT
>JAUMHL010000027.1:25514649-25532594 GCA_032362345.1 Sandelia bainsii
TGTAAAGTGCCTTGAGATGATTTTTGTTATGATTTGGCGCTATACAAATAAAGATGAATTGAATTGAATTGAATGTCCCATAAGATTTTAAGAGCATCTGGCATCTGTTCATCAGTCACTTTCCATGACACCCTGCTCTTACTCTCGGACACTGGGCTTTTGTCGTTTTTCTGGGTGCTGTATTATCGCATTGCTAAATCATTTACAACATTGCAGTTTTTTATCGTGTAAAGGTTTATATTAGTCTTATCAACTTACCACATTTACAGGATGCACAGCACAGCAGCCGTACCCTGGTAGCTCACAGCTTTCCAATTTATTTCACTGTGCAGACGTCTCAGAGCAGCTACAGAACTTTAGACATAGCAGCATCCTGTTACACTCACAGCTCATATAAAACGTTTATTTACACGTTTCTATGTAGAATCTAATATCAGATGTGCCTGAAGCGTTGGTAAGTGTTGGACGTTTTATGGCTTTGAATTGAGATAAGACCTGCAGACAGAGCAGCTGATGGAATCAGTTTTCCCTGAAGAGGAAATGATTTGTCTGTAGGGGAGAGTCCACATTGTTCTGCCTCAGCTGTCACTCATGTTCTACGTTGTTCTTTTTTTGTCAGACTGATTACGGTTGTCCTTCTGCAGACACAGGTTCATTCTTGTCTGATATTGACCACTTTGTGAACACCACAACAAAACTGATGAAAGTAGACCGAAATGGATGGTGTCTCACTGAATGAATACTGTGGCAGAATGAACGGCTTATTGTATTCAGTGACAGGGAATCTGCAGGCCTTGGCTGAAAAACAGTGAATTATCTTTAGAGAAACATTTCTGTATGCAGAACTGCAGCAGCTGTTCAGGGTCAAGTGGGAGTTACCAGGACTGGAGGCTGATAGATGCTGAATCCTCCTCCAACTGACTTTCAGCCAAGTGTGGAATTCTCTCTAGAGATATTACGTCATAATGTTTCCAAGAGGCATTGTGGTCTCAGATTCACTAGTAAATGTCGTCATGGTAATTTTGGAAGTTGCTGCTGCTTTAATAGATTTTGGGTCTTGTAGAAGCTTTACTGGTTAACAGGTAGCTGCCTGCTGCTGTCTCCAGCTCCTGGACTGTTGCACTTTCAGAGCTGAAGTTTCTATAGAGAACAGTCATTTTTCCAGACAGGTAGTTCTACTATGAGAAAACTATACACAGTGCTGTGAAAAAGTATATACGCCTTCCTGGGGAGGTGTTCCGGGCATGTCCCAGTGGGGGAAGGCCCCGGGGCAGACCCAGGACATGCTGGAGGGATTATATCTCTGGCCTGGGAACGCCTCGGGGTCCCCCCAGAGGAGCTGGTGGAGGTAGCTGGGGAGAGAGGTCTGGGCTTCCCTGCTTAGGCTGCTGCCCCCGTGACCCGATCCCGGATAAGCGGTTGATAATGGATGGATGGTTTTTTTACTTTTTTTTTTTTTTTTTTGGTCTCTCCCACAACGTTATTCCTCTCTCCTACAGCGTCCATTACAATTACATACACATTTTCAATTATCCAAATTAGATGATGACGTCATTTAGCGACTTCTAGTGTCATGTGAACATCAGAACAGGATGTGCAACCACAGGTCGCAGGCATCAAAATAGTCAGGCATGAAATAATCGTGACCAATTGGAAAAAAATTGAACAATCGACTACCAAAAGTTGCAGCCCTAGTTATCACAAACACTTGATTGTAGTTGTTGACACCAAATACTTTTTCACAGACTGCAGCTCGCCGGCTAATTAGATGTTGTCTCTGATGATTCTGTCTGTGGTGCACAGGAGCATTTTAGTGATTTCTATATTAGGGGAATTTGATATTATATTTATGTCCTGTGATGTTGTTCCGTGCAGCCCTGCAGAGCTCTGCACTGATTCAGACCTGGTGTATTGTTGTGCAGCAGCAGTTTCAGAGGTTAAACTGGGAATAGATGAGGAGCCGAGCAGCAGTATGAAACATGACCTACTTCAGTGTGAGCACTGACCTCTGAGCTGTTCTCAGTCACCACCATTACCACATTGATTTCCTGCTGTTGTAGAGGTAGCATGCTTGTGTTTTTTTTTACTTAGCTTTTAGTTTGTGCTTCAGCTCTACAATATTTGCCCCCAAATCAGAAAGCAGACAACACTCAAGTGTTATTGTGCTTTTGCTGCAGGATGCTTCTGAATGCAGCTGTTAAAGCTACTCTGAACCTGCTGGAGGAAGGAATAGTTCAATAAGGGAAACGATACTTGTTTGATTCCGGTTCAGATTTAGATCACTCTCATCTGTGTTTTTATATGAAGCTTCCTCCAGCGTCTGGTTAGCTTAGCACCGCATAAAGACTGGACACAGTGGGGAAACACTCACCTGGCTCTGTCTGAAGGGAACAAAATCCACTACCTGCACCTTTAAATTGGCCCATTTCAGACTTTTTGTGGAGAAATCTAATGAAACGATGTGGTGATTAGTGAACTTTATAAGTGGTTGTAGGTGTCTGAATCTGAATATCTAACCCCAGTAAGATTGTTACTAAGCAGATTTCTCCCATTGTTTTCTCTCAGCAGCTTCACTTCATCCTGACAAACGTAGTCCAGCAGTTTTCCCTCTATACTGTTCTTTTTTCTTTTTCTTTTTTGCTTTAAACTGCAGTTTGCGCAGACATTGAAGCCACTGTTAAATCCTCTCCTTTCTCCATTCTTTTCCTTTAGGCTCATAGAGATGTTTATTACTCTCGATAAAGCCATAAATGTAATATTTGTAGAGTTTTCTCTTCGATGAGTGCTTCAGCTGTTTATGATCTTCTCATTTCACTCCGTCTCCTCCTGCTCTGCACTGTAAACCTAAAAAAAAGTCTTTGGCAGCTTGGGAACATGTTGGCAGCCTCCAGGAATTTTTAACAGGAGAAAAACTCTGCAGGTAACAGCCAGCAGACATCATCTGAGACGGTGTGTAAACATCCAACAGGCTGCTCAAGTGCTGAACGTGGTCAGTGGATCAGGGGTTTGTAACCAAGCTAGCCAGTTCTAACAAACCAGCCTCTGACACCGGGTCAGTGTTTAGTCCTGCAGCAGCAGATCCACTAATGTCATCTTAACCAACACACTGAGCCAGTTTCCACTGGGGCTGGACAAAATGATAATTTGTTAGTATTGATTCTTCAAATCCCAACATTCCCTTCATTCCTGCGTTCTCAAACTGAAGTATGCTCTTATTTATTAACTGTATTCTGAACAGACCCAGCTTAAAAAAAGAAGGCTGGTGATTTTATGTGTTATTCTTTATGTCAACAAATATCATGGAACGACCAGAAAAACAGCATTAACAGGTGTTCTCTGATTGGCTCACTGTTCTGTGTGCTGTATGTCCATGACCCACACTGTTGCAGTGACATGTGTCTTCATGGTGAAAAATACGGGCGTAGTATTTTATCTGTAAACAGCTTCACAGACTAATTACAGTGATGACCTTCACAGTCTCTGCAGAGCACAGGGGCCTCAGTAATTGGATCCACCAGGACGTCAGTGTGGTTGGATAGCCAACACTAATGGAAGAAGGACTTCAGCGAGGGAGGTACCAGAAACACAATGGTCAGTCTAACTGGGCTTCAGAGGTCCTCTGCAGAGATGGAAGAACCTGCATCTCGGTAACGCTCCATCAACAGTTCCTTTGTGGTTGACCGGTTCCATAGAAGCGACTGCCTGTTTGGAGTTTGACAACATTAAAAGTACTCCGAGAGGATGAGGACAAAGGTTCTGTGGTCCAATTCTCATTAAAATTAAACTCTTTGAGCAACTCAACACCTGCCGATGTTCTCCCTGCAGTGTAGCATGCTGAGGGCAGCATCATGTTATCAGGGGGCTTTCTCAGCATCAGACACAGGGAGACTGGTCAGAGTTGAAGGAAGAATGAATGATCCCAGATATAGAGAAGACCTTGAAGAAAACCTGCTTCAAAGTGAAGAGACCTGAGACTGTGGTGAAAGTTAATCCTTCAGTTCAACAATGATCCAAAGGAATCAGCCAAGACAGCGCTGGAGTGTCTTCAGGACAAGTCTCTGATGTCCCTTTTCAACCAACGCAAACTAGGTGCTGGTTCAGAGTTAGTTCAGCTTCCAAGCCATCTCAGAACTGTTTTGCCTTTTCACGGACTAAAGATCCACCGTATAGCCACGCCATCACATCACTGTCTTAGTCGACATGCGTCTTTCACAGCAACACTAATGCCAAGCCAACAACAAGCAGGGTCACTGGCATCCAGTTGTGACTGGTCCTCGTTTTGATTCTTGTTGAAATTGAACTTAGGATGTTAATGCTAACCTTTGTTAGCTTAAACCTTTAGCTGTCTACCTAGCATTAACTATACTGGTTTAAGTCACACTTCCATTTAAATAAATCTAATAGATAATCCACTTTGTCTTTACAACAAAGCTTTAAGCTTGTTGCTCACAATAATCCTGCCCACAGCCCCTGATGCAAGCGGTTCTTGGTTTTAGACCAGAAAAGAGTTGACACCACTCTGGAACCAATTTCTTTGTCTGTCGAAATGTGAAGAACTGGTTCGAAATTAAGTGGCTTGGTGGAGAAGGAGTATGACTGTCGTTCAACCAAAGCCCACAAAACATCAGTGGAGACATGAAATTATTTCTATTACAAAATTAGATATATTAAATATTCTTAAATATATTTAAAATTTAGTCCACAACACCAAGTGAGCAAGTCAAGGGTCTCTATGCTTTCTGAAAAACGGTATATTCATAATGTTCACGTTGATCTGAGTCTGTCACAGACAAACTCTTCAAAGAAGTTAGGAGCACCTTAAGCCAACAAAGCAGAGTAAAGAGAGCAGTGTGTGTGAGCGTTCTCAGTGGCCTCAGCCTTACAGGAACTAGTCTCCAGAGACTGTTAAAGGGTGCTGTTTGTAGATAAAATACCCATATTATTCATCATGAAGAAATGTGTCACCTGCTGCAGCTCTGTGGCTCATTGATGCGTTTTTAACAGCAGTGTGATACAAAATCAGGTTTTGGATACATATGTTCATTGTGTAGGAAACATCCAGTATTGATAGAGATAGAAAGTGAGAACATTTATGCTTTTAAAGTTAATTAAATTGTCGTGATATAAAACAAAGGCATTAAATTTAGTTCAGTGTGTTTCTACTTTCAGATCATTTCCAGCATGAGTCATGTGCTGGGTGGGAGCAGTGGGTAGTGTTCTGTTAACATTAGCTCAGAGATTTTTCTGTTCTTTAAAAAACATTGAAGTGTGTAGTTTAATAATAATTAAACATCTGTTACATTTCCACATGGTGACTGTTTGTGTACAGTCAGTGACTATAACTGAGTTGAATTAGCGCCTGCCCTGCTGAGTAGGGAGAAGATTTGTGCTTTTGTGTGACAGCTGTGACTATAAATATACAGACGCCTCCTGTTCTCATAGTGAACCTGCGGTTTGCAAACTCGCTCATTCTGCAGACAGTCACTAGACAAACAGATGTCACAGTGAAGGCTCAGGCATTTGCCTGCAGCAACATGTTCGACACCAGGTTTAATTTGAATATAGCTGATTCACTTCTATAGAGAAATGGTTCAGAGTCATCTTCCTGTCTGTCAGCACACTCTGAAATACAGCAAACTCACTCTGGAGAGTCCTCTTCAGCGTCCGCTACTGTTGGTGGTCACGATGATGGAGGTGACACAATAACTGCACTTAGTCTATTTCATTTTCTAGCAGCAACATATCAACTCAAGAGGTTAAATAGGTGTTAATTGTGTCATTTGCCTCGTTGTCAGGTTGAGATATTTTGTTCGCAGCTGAACCGGAAGATCTGCACTTTACAAACTCCTGCATCGTTGCAATTCAACAGCTGCACAAACTGCAGCCTCTGGAATAATCACGCAGGTGAATCATCAGCTCTCTGGACCACAGACTGAATATTATCACATTCATGGGGGAGGATTTATTGGTTTCATGTTGTATTAGACTGATGTAGCTCAGTTTACCTAACAAACCAACAGCTGAGTAAGTTGATAACTTAGGGGGTAAAGAAGTGTGACAATCTGTAAATCCTGACACTTGACCAGCTGGATCCAGTGAACATTTTCTTTCTGTTACCATGTGTAGTTCAGTTTTCTGTTTAACTAACAGGTTCATTGACTTTTACCAGTTAAAGTGCAGTCAGGCGTCCTGAAGATCTGTGAGAAATAAATGTAAATGTAATGATATATACCAGAGCAGCAGCCACTCAGGTGAAGCTGGCATTCTCCCAGCATCACTTTCCTCCTCCTGCAGCGCAGTAAAGCCTGGTGTAAATCATAAGGAGCCTGACAGCCTGTTAATATCTGCGCGAGCACTCTTCTGCCTGGGACGTGTAGTTTATAGTCCAGCACACTCAGAAGATGCTTGCTAGCGTTCGGGTTCGTCTGTGTTGAGTTGTGGAACGTTCCAGGCCAAGTTTCCATCAGAGCATTTGATTTGTCCTGCTGTGGTGAAGGCCCGGCGGCTCGGTGGGGCCGCAGCATCCCGGGCTCATTTCCATATAAAGAGGCTGTTCTCTGTCTGACAGCAGGGCAGGAAGCTCAGAGGAGCCACCACTCCGCCTTTAATTAAGTGCGGTATTAGAGGCTGTGGAGCGTAAAGTCTGATCTGAGAGCAGCTCTGCAGTCTGGATGCCACCAGCTAATCCACTCAGTCATTTTAACACAAGCAGCTTAGGAATTAATGCACAGGTCCACACCCCAGCAGCTCAGCACAAGAACTCTGCAGAGTGGCTCATGTTTGCTGCTTAACATACAACACAACTTCTGTTCAGTTTATACAGTATTTATCCAGTAACTGAAGTGTTGGGCTGCAGAGTTTCTTTTCATTATCAGTGATTATTTTCTTGATTGTTTAGTTTACGTAAACGAAACATGAAAAATGTTCATCACCGTTTCTCAAATGTGTGAATGTGTTGTATCATGAATATTTTAGGTTTTTAGGAAATTATAACTTCATTTATAGACAAAATGAATCATTGACTTATTAACAGGATAGGTTGGGTCCTGGGTTGTTGTGATTTACATTTGTCCCTGATTTCTGACATTTTGCTGACTGTGTTTTCATGCGCTTCACGAACCAGCTTACAGCCTTTCTCCACGATCTGATTTCTGTCATGTAAAAACAGAAACCTGATTTGTCCAGCAGAATGCTGATTTCATTGCCATATATACATTTAACTAAGTTGTTAACACAAGGACTAACACAAAGCAACAGTTCCCACATTGTGTTAGTTCAATTCAGACAGTTTGTGTTATTGGTCTGCTTTCTGCACAACAAATAAACAAAAGGATGATGAGTCAAAAAGCAGCATTTTGTGTCAGTATACACTTAAAACCTGTGAACCCTTCTTCCAAAATAAGTAGAGGAGTAATCAGATTACAGGTTACTCCAGAGACTGTAAACGTGTTCCTCGATTACCTACGTAACCTGATTTCTCTGGGTAAACGGGTTAATTAAGTACATTTGATGTGGCTACATGATCCAACACGTTTGGTGCCCGTTTGCTTTGCTGAGCTGGGTTTGTGTTTCCTGCACGTTTTATGAAGCATTTGAAGCAGCGTTGTCAGCAGCAGGATTAGTGTTGCCCCCCCCCCTCCTGTCTGACCATCTGTCTTCTCAGCACTCGGACGCAGGCTGAGAAGTTAGGGTAGTAAGTAGTGCTCCCTCCACACGGGGTCAAAGGTCAGCCTCATGAACACAAAGTGGTACAAAATCACACCAAATGACTTTCGTGTAAAGATTGTTTGACTTTTCATTGTAGTTAAAGACAGATTCCAGAAAGTGGATTCATATCTAGAACAAGCATTAATGGCACAGATCATCCTGTGCTTTTATTTTGTTTTTTCATTGAGAGAAATAGATTCACTTTAACATGGAGTCAATTATTAACTCTGTTATTTTCAGGAAAATCAAAAGCAAAGTCTTGAGTAAAATCTGTATCTTCTTGGTCCCCTTGTTTAATTACAGGCCCCAGCTCGCCGATGGGCCTGAACACATCATTAACACCACTTAGAGTTTTAGAAATAAAGTCCTTGTTCTTGTAAAACATCCCCACAGGTTTCAGAATCACATCTTTGACTCTGTTTGGTCTAAAACAAACCAAATTTGGAAATCCCAGTCAGACCTTAATCTAATCATCTGTTCCTATGATCAAAGCCACCCTGTCAAACGGATTTCACGGTGATTTAGATTTAATAATTTTAGGCTGACGGTTGTGTGCACCATGGCTACTGAAGCAGATGAGGGTGGTGTGAATGATTTAGGATGAAATGGATAAACTGAAGAGAGATTAAAGAAAGCAGACTCTATGTTGTTGGTGCACCACTCAGGTTTTTCTTTTACATGAAATCAGATTAGTTATAGAATTGATTTTAACTTAAGACTCGGGGGAAATGTTTCTAAAACTACAATAAAAGCTGTTCACTGCTTTGATAAAGCTTGTCTCTGTCAGGGCGGAGACACAGCAAATGTCTCACGTCGCCTTTTGAGGCTAACAGTTGAACAGTTGTCACCAGGAGTTTGACAAGTGAAAACAGACCAGCAGAATATGTAGTTTTACCATCTACATATTCTACATTTTAACTACTGTGCTTAAACACTGCTGCTTTGGTTGGTTCCTCAAAACTGGATGTGTTGTCTCCATCTTGTCAGGATGAGATGTCCCCAACATTTTCTGTATTTCTTTAATCCAGTAGAATGAGCACCAGCTCATCACGGCTTGATGTGGAATCCATTTTGTAGCAAGGTTCTTTGTGTTTGTCGCTTTTTTTGTGGTGCATTTAATTTGTTTCCTAAATTTTTGCTTTTGGTAATTTGCGTCATTCCTGATGTGTAGAGATATTAGAATAGAATAGAATAACCCATATTTTATTTAATAAATGTTTTGTTTGTCAGTTTTTGTTAAATGAATCGTTTAAAACACGACTTGATCCCCTACTTGCGTGAAATATTTAGTGTTTGTGGAGCTGTTTGGAATTTTATTAGACTTAAAAGTCTAATTCTCTGGATTCTGAGGAAATGATTGTGAAGTTTGTTGAGGGAAGTGAAAATGAAGCAGAAGCTGTTGAGGTTTATGTTTGACTTTAAATTTACTAAGAAGCTCGAATAAAATACAGACCAGGAGCTGAGTTTTGGTTCCTGTTTAGTTTTACTTTGACGACACCCTCTGAGTCCTTCTGTTTTTATCCTTATTTCCTTTATTAGCTTTTGTAAAGTTGGGAAAATAAAGAAGGTCACGTTTAAACCACAGTGCACATTGTCAGTGATTTGATATATATGAATTAATCACATTTTTATGAATTCATCTGATTATTTATGGCCTGACCCCCAGTTTCTCCAGTCCACGTGCCAGCGTGTCCTGTAGCAAGACACTGAAAACCAGATTGATCCTGTGTGTTTGTGTGTCCGTTCGTTGTAAGTCGCTTTGAATAAAAGCATCTGCTAAATGACTAAATGGAAATGTGTTATTTCCACAGTAAATTAATCAAATATAATCCTGGAGTCTGAAGTGATGTCCTGAAATGTCTTTTGTCCCAAACTACAAAATGTTAAATTCACAGTAGTGTCAGACCAGGAGAAGAAACACGTTTTCTTCCGTCTTCCAGTTTGCCCTCAGCTCTTGCACCAGAAGTGTAAGTCGTCTCCTTGCTTCAAGCACTGTTAACCAGAGCCGTAATTAGCATCAGTGTTGAGTCAGTCAGGCTGTACGCTTGCACCCTGCCCGCCTCCCATCCACACCCATGGTTCTGCCAACAGCCCTGCATTGTCAGAGCAGGTCAGGGGTCACGCCACTCCATTCATATGATAAGAGGCCTGAAAGAGGCTTCAGAGCAGGGATGCGTCTGTGCTCTCATGCTGCTCGCCTGTGAGCGCTGCGGGGAAAAAGCCTTGCAGTGAATGACTGTGATCTCTCATCAATACGGCCTTTATGTCAGCAGCAATAAGACTGTATTCACCCAACAAACAGCCTCCAGGACACTTTGGCTAGCTGTATACGCTGCTCTGCCAGTCTGAAAGCTTGAGACATACCACAGAATAACAAGGTTAAGGCGTCATTAACTCATCATTAACACATTGAGACTGATGAATAAGCTAGAATATATTTTTAAATGCATAAATGTTTTCTTTATTTGCATAGGAACAGTACACTTTGATTGTAACCAGAGTAATTATACAAAAAGGGTCTCACAGGAACAGGCCCTAAAACCCAGGAACAGGTTACCATTTTAGCACTTCCCTCATCCTGAAGTGTTTTGTTGTTAAACACAGATCAAGAGATTTTTATGTTTTGTTCTACAATATGAAATTTGTCAGTAACACATAAGTGTGTGTGTTACTGACAAATTTTTTTGTGGCTGAATGAAACTCTAGAGGTTGTCAGGAGATGGAAGTGCACTAAATCAAGCTCAGTGGTGACATTCAAATCACCCAACAATAGCTTTTAACTTATCGTGATCACATTTAGGCTTTCAGAATCATAAAGTAGGGTTCATGTGTGAAGATTAACTTACTGAACAAATTGGGCTTATTTTCAAGACAGAAAAAACTTTATTAATCCGAGAGAAATAGTTTCTACAGTGGAAACAATCTCAGAAAACACCACCCCTGCTGCACTCTACTGACCTGTTTTATGTCCATGTAAATGTAAGATCAAACCTCAAATTGCTCCAAATGTGTTATGCAAAGGAAAATCAGATGTTTTGGTGGATCCTGGGTTCAACACATTGATCATGTGTTTGTTCCCAGCTCAGGTCCTTCTGGAGATCTTTGCAGCTTATGAATATCCTCACATATACCTCAGAAAGACCCTGAACCATATAAAAGGATTGAATTTCATTTACAGTCTTAAATCTCGACTGTTGGCTGCTGCAGGCCGTTATTTCAGTAAAATGTTTCTGTATTTGTTTGTGACTCAGACGTTCGTTAGACTGACAGTGGGATTGTTCTGATGGTGGATTATGCTGCAGGAGGCTGTTTAATCCTTTTTGTGGCCTTTCAGTCAGCACTCTCAAACCTGCAGCAGGAGCTAAGAAGCTTTCTACTACTTATTCGGCCCAGGTTGAATTCATTTAGTTATTTCTCTCCTTAAGATTTATTGTCATGCACTGAAATTATAATAATACAAACAGTTTATCTGTGCTGGTTTTGCATCCATTCATACTTTGGACTGTTTGATTGTGAAGCTGGAATTTAGTTGCTTTGTTTTGTATGTTAATTGTAACTTGGTGAAACGTGAGCTCATCTCTGCTCCCATCTTTTCTAAACACTGAAAATGAGTCTTTCATCTTCATTTCCTGAAATTGTGGATGGATATTTAAGTAATTCCAGCCCAGTGTTTAAAAATTGATTCATTATAAACCAAATATCTTTGGCTTTTAAAGTGTTGATTTGAACAAACACGTGATTTAAAGACGACTTTCTGCTGTGGGAAACTGTGACGGACTTTTCACTTTTATTCAGTTAAGGAGAATAATCCTCCGCAGCATTTAGCCTTTGATTGCTGGTTGACCTCTGTCTAACCTGTAGTTTGTCCTGTGTGCAGGAGACGATGTGGGGAGCAGGGAGGAGGCGCGGGGTCCAGCCCTGAGGAGGCGTCCTGTGGCTCGGAGGAGCACGGCCCTCCTGTGGCCCTCCTGCGGCGCTCCGGGACGCTCCTACTAAGATGTCCCTCAGCAGCGGCCCTGCAGGCGGGAAAGGTGTGGACTCCAACGCGGTGGACACGTATGACAGTGGTGATGAGTGGGATATCGGTGTTGGAAATCTGATCATTGACCTGGAGGCCGACTTGGAGAAGGACAAACTAGAGATGTCAAGCAGTAAGGAGGGAGGGGGCATGGCTGCCCCTCCCAGCGCTGTGGCTGCTTTACCAGAAAATATCAAGTTTGTTAGTCCTGTAGCTGCGGCGCAGGGCAAAGAGAGCAAATCCAAATCTAAACGTAGTAAAAACTCTAAGGAGAGCATCAAGGGCCCGGTATCGGACGGAGCTAAAAAGGAGGTTCAGGGTCGGGCTCCTGCAGACCCACCACCCCAGAACCCTAACTCTACCCCAACTAAAGGAACTGACAAGTCAAATAAACCCTCCCGTACCCTCCCTGCTGTGAAAAAGGACAAGGATGGGGTGTCTGGGAAAACTAAAAAAGAGAAAATGGAGGTTGGGGCCACAGGAATGGTAAACACTGAGAAAGAACCAGGGGCCCCTATCCTGCCATTAGGGGCCTCTCGCAGTGGCCCGTTTGAGGGCCAACAAAACCCTGATCTGGCTACAGTCGAGCAGCTTGGGAATTTGGCACTGGACTCAGCAGGGATTGGCCAGCCTGTCGCTATGACGATAGAGCAGGAGGAGGTGGACAGCAGCGACTGCCGAAACCTGAAGAAGGTCGTCGGTGGTGAGAAGGTAAGAGGAAGCAGACGGGTGCAGTCTGCCTTGCTAAACAACACTTGGGCAAACCTCCACAAAATGGTGGAATTTAATAAATGAAGTAATTCTGCACCAGAGCTTAGAATCTGAATCCTTAAGATGGAGATGATCTCCCCTAATCCTGCTGATAACTGATCAGTCTCCTGCATTCAGGAAGTTTCCTGTGACGCCCTTAAAGGGCTGTGACAGTGCTTCAATATTACTTTCTTAATGTTGGGAAGATACTGATTTGAAGCAGCAGGTACTGAGAGGTTCTGTTTTTTCTTGGTCCTTGGTATGAGCCACACTCTAAGAACACTGGCTTCTGTTTTCTCAATAGGAGTTGGTGGAGAGATCAACGTAAGAATCACAGTATGTGAGCACTTAAAGCACCTGTAACACAACAAAGATGGTACCACAGAATAAAAACAGGACAAAAATGAAACTAAAATGTCTTTTATGACCAGAACTACCAGAATCAAGTGACTAACATTTGACTAAGACTAAAATAAATTTTTGTCAAAAGATTTCAACTTAAACTGTTGATCAGACAGAACAGTTGAGGAAACTGTAACGGATGTTTCACCGGTCTCTGTTTTCCACACTTGCTGTTAATGCAGATGGAAGTACAGGTTTTTGTCTGAACTCAGTATCTCCACAGCTGCTGTTTTCCCCAGCCTCCCTTCATCTTCTTACCAAATGCAGCTTTGCGTCGCGGTTTCCTGCCCTGCCAAAAGGTCCCGCTGGCCTGTGCTCCAGGCTGCAGCCATCAGCCGTTCAGAGCTGTCCGTTATCTAGCGCTGTGCGCCTCCGCTGCCAAGTTCCAGCAGTGGTGCTCTGCGTCCCTCATCCAGCTGGCCGTCCTCCCCTGTCCGTCAAACGGATTTTACTGGGAAGCCTCACAGTCACCTCAGTCCTCTCACATACAAGCAGAGAGTGACACAGCTGGATGTTAGTCACAGTTTCTTGACCTCATAATGGCTTGGCCATTAAAACCCTTCACTGTTATCTAGCGTGTCAATATAAATCGCTGAAGTCTCATCAGTCTGTGGTATTTAACACATTGTAGGATGTAATTTGTGGTAAAACTGTTGTGCTTTTATTTATTGGTTACACAATAATTGGATGAGCAGCATCACGTGAACAGCAGCATGTTGAATTTACTAAATGGCACCTGGGCTTAATCAGGCTTTACACCTGAGTCAGACTACTTTTGTTCTAAGATCAGGTTTTAATGAAAATCTTTCCGTATAAGGAAGAGGAAATTCTTTTTAAACTACCATAATGAACGATAAGATTCGTAATGCATAATGCAGCCTAACTACTACTTTTTAAGTTTATGGAGTTGTGAGCTGGATAATCTCTGCTGTCTGGGACGTTTTATAGTGTGAAGTGAAGAAGTTAAGGCTCATTTTCAAGAACAACAATTAAACATTTTAGGAAACGAAGATCTCCGTTGAATTAAAATGTCAGCCTGTTTATGAAAAGTTGTTGCAGAGTTTCAAGCTTTCATTACTTTTGTTCCGTTGTGTAATCAGTCAAACTGTGGAGAGATTTAATTGAACCTGGACAATCCTGAGCTGCACAGTACTAATGAGCTTCTGTGTGCTGCCTCCAAATGAGAGTGTGCTATTTACAAAGTAATCCAATCTAAGCCAGTTGCTGTTTTTAGATAATAGTGCTGCTCCGATCTTCCAGCTGACCCAGAAAACTTTGGTTCTACTTCTAGTTCCAGTCCAGGTTTAGGTAACCCTGGTCCTAGAGAGCCACAATCCTGCTTGTTTCCAGCTACTTCTGCCCTTCCCACTGTTGATTACCTGGATCATGTGTGTTCAGCCAATCAGAAGCTTTAAGTGCAGGGCTGCAGCTCTCTAGGACCTGGGTTGCCTACTGCTGATCTAGTCCAACCTGGTCTTTATCAGGTGGCTCACTGCTGATACACAGTTCAACAGGCTGCAAGTTCATGATTGGAACTGTTAAATTATGTTTAAACAGGAAGTCAGTTTAAATTTAAAAATCACTTCGAGACTGAACAAACTGCTAATCTAAGGTTATGATGACTGTCGATTCAAGGCTAAACAGGCTGATTTAAGTTTAAACAGCCTGTCAATTCAAAGTTAAACTGGCTGTTTATTCAAGGGTAAAGTGAAATTAGAAGTGTCTTGATAAATCATGGTGTCGTTGATGGTTGATGGATTGGTTTCGTTGTGAGAAATGCAGTAACTGAGGTGAAGCATCTTAGTTTGACACAGACCGGCCGCTGTCAGCTCACCGTTCACAGAACTGTGTCTGAGTTCATTTTCACTTTTGGTATTTCAAAGAATTATTTTCTGTAAATTGCTGAATTGCATCAAACTGCATCGGCTGCGATTGTTCCATCATAAAGTAGCGTTGCCTGTGTAAATTCCGGGCCTGTCACATCTACAGGCACATACAAGCACCAGCAGCAGGATCTGACAGAGCTGTAGCCCAAGCTTGTGCCTCTCTCACTTCACATTACAGTCACAGAGGTAGTAAACCAGAAAATTAATACATCGTGATATTTTCTAAATCTGTGAAGTTGTTTGAAACATTCCTACAAACTCTAAAAACATTTCCCAATTTCACATAGACTCTGTTTACTCCAGATACTGTTATTAAATAATCTGGTATTTACACAGTCTAACGTTACTTCCAGGTGTACAGAGGCGGAGACATGTTTTATCAGTAGCATATGATATGATATAATATGATTAATGTCGTCATTATGCTCATTTTTTCCTTCAAGAAGATGCTAAATCTTAATATAACATTTATCCAGCACCTCACACTGTGACTGCTGATGGAGCTGCTGGTGACCATTCAGACAGTTACTACATGAGAAACACATTATAAATATTGTTTTGACCAGCGTATCTGGTTACTTATTTATCTGGATGATAAGAGGATTCTGGAAATAATTTAAAGAATTGTGGGGAGTGTTTTTAAACGTTATATAGATCGATTGGTTATCGGTAGGTTATCTCTGTGACTCGAGTGTAATTAATACATGACAGGCTACAGATCTGCACTATCCAAATGTCTTTTTCCATTGTTACTTTCTAGTAATTAATTTTAGCAGAAACAACGAGCAGTGTATGTAGCTGCTATGCTAACTAGATGTCGCCAATCCATCCGTCTGGTCTGTAACCATCTTTGATTGCACCACCTCATACATGAATGTATGATAACCATCATTCTCTCTTCCTTTAGTTGTAGTAATCGTGCCAGTGTCATTATATTTTTATGGCAGGTGAATCAGTCAGGGTTATTACTCCTGCCAACATGGCAGCGTTTTAATTTGACTGATGAATTCTGGGATTGCATGACATCACCTCCCATAGCTCTGTACACCAGTAGCCATACATATGTGTGATGAGCTATAAATAGCTGATAACATCTGATCTTTGATCAGAATCCATCTTTGACTTTGCCACTATCACCAAACCCAGCCAAGCAGCCACACAGTTAGGATTTAGCTCAGCAATGTTCATTTTAATAGTTCCACATATATTTTCTAATTCTGACAGTAGCGTGAATTATTTCTTTCCACTGCTATTTCACTTCTGCTAAAGAATTTGTCTGATATTGGCCAAACACTGTAAACTCCAGCCTGGAAGGTATGAAGAAGTGGCTCCTGCCCAGGCTAACTCCACCTGCACATAAATCCTACAGCAGAGAGCAACCAGCTCCGCTCTCTTGGGGTTGTCGAAATGCTTTCTGGAAGTGGCAGAAGACGAGGCGGGGTGATGGAAAAATGCTTTAGCAGAAAAAGCAAATTAAAGTAAAGCACTCAGAGAAGCTAACGAGCCCCCTGACACCTCAGCTCTGCAGCCTGGGTTCCTGTAAGTATGTTTGACGGAACAGGTCACATGTTTATGGCAAACAGCTTATCTTCAGTCAAATGTTTCCTCAGCAAGAGCCGGACAGTCTGAAAAATAATCCTATACAGTTTAGTTTATTGATTTACATCTTTTGATTAGTCTTAATTTCAGTGGCAGTCTCCAGTAAAACGGTTCTAATAGGAAAATGTCCTTGAAATCTCTGGATTTCTTCCTACTCTCAGACCACATTGCCATTCTAGGAATTACAGTCTTGGGCCCCCATCCAAAGAGGCGTCTCCCTCCCTGCCCTGGTATTATTCCAGTGTCTCTGTGTCACAGGGAGAAATTACTTCCAACGTGTTAAAATTAACGTGTTAAATTCTTCTGAGGGAGTGAAGGCGGTGAGGGCCACTTCCAAGTTTACCCCAGTAATCATTAAGGGGTTTTCAAGGGTCATTGTAGGATAGGTTATAAATATATTTTGGGTGGAGGTCCTTATAGAAGCTTGGATATTTGAGGAGTGCAGCGTGTTTTAGTGGGATTTTGAAAGATTCTTGAATCCTGTTGAGGGATTTCCAGGTTTGCTTCGGGAATTTTCAGGGTGAAGAATTGTGATCTGATGTCTTCCCTCTGAGAGCCGCATCAGCATGGCCTTCAGCATGTGTGTGTACATGTGTGTGTATGAGCAATGTAACTACATTTCTGACATGTCACCCTGAAGTAATCTAGTTCACATCACCCCCCAACACACACAGCTAGTCCCTGATATGAGAATAATATGTTGGTGATGGGCAGCTGTGTGTGCTCAGTATTCAAACTCAAACTCACTTTTTGCATAAATGACAAAGTGAAAACATGTTTACAGAAATTGGAAAAAGTTTATGAAAAACTTTTCTATATTTTTACTATTTTTAACTATTCCCACACAAAGACTAAAACCAACAGTGAACATCACTAGTTTAATCTGATTCCGGCCTGTTTACGTTTACATGTATTCATTTGGCAGACACCATTTTATCCAGAGCTACTTACAAACGAGGGACACACACACAGGAGCAATGTGGGGTTCAAGGTCTTGCTCAGTGAGACTTTGACACGTGGAGTGTAGGAGTTGGGGTTTGAACCGCTGACCCTTTGCTTGGTGGAAGCCCTCCAGATTCACAGCCATTTAATTAATTAATAACAGGAAACAAGTTAGCATTTTCATTAGATGCCTAAAATAAGGTGTGTGATAAGGAGATTTTCACGTTTCACAACATAAGATTTGTTAGTAAATTACCCACTCATGATTTTTTTTTTATGCTTCACGCTGGCAGTAACAGAACCAGAGGGTTTTTTTTTTCTGGTGGGCCACCCAGTTGTTGTGAATGCTTGGAGGAAATTCCTTCAAAATTGGCAAAGTTTAGAACTTGGAATCAGTGAAGAACTGATTAGATTTTCGTGGCCAAAGGTGAAGGTCATAGTGACCTCATTTTCATCCAATCCTTGTGAACTGATATGTCGGGAATGCACTGAAAGACCTAACCATAACCCACATGGACTTTGTGTTTAACTGTCTAGATCAGGCATGTCCAAAGACCGGCCCCTGGGCCATTTACGGCCCGCGGCCAGATTTTATACGGCCCGCGGTTCCGGTTTTAAAATGTATTATTTATGGCCCGGGA
>JAUMHL010000027.1:25533854-25553705 GCA_032362345.1 Sandelia bainsii
GTTAAGTACATGAATTCATTAGTTTTCTGTGAGGCTTAGATTTGGTTACACTGCCAATTAAATTGATAATTTTGACATTGAAAATACATTTTTTATAAAACTGCATATGTATGTAAATCCTACTGTAGAAAATGTCTGAAGGGACCATCTATGGATCATATGATTTTTGACACATTTATTATTTAATACATTTATTTCCAATTTTATTTTTAAAAATTAAAATTTTAAATATGTATATTTTGTGATTTACTTATTAAATGTAATGTGACACGCTCCATAACCAAACGGCCCCCGGACTCTTTACATTATCAGATCTGGCCCTAATTTAAAAAAGTTTGGACACCCCTGGTCTAGATTCTGGAATTCTTGTTATCAATGTGACATTTCAGGAACACCGTTGAAGTAATTTCTACAAATTTGGCACAAATTGTCAGCTGGGGTCAAGGATGAACTGTTTTGGTGGTCAAAGGTCAAGGTCATTGTGACCTTGGGTACATCCCATTATCGTCAATGATACATCTCCAAAACACCTGGAAATAATTTCATTACATCCGGGACAAACATCCACTTGGACTCATGCATGAACTTATCAGAGTATGAGAAGTACAACGTCTCTGGTTAGCGGAGACGTACAACCACAATGCGGTAATTCTATTTTTTATGCCTTTACATGTCTTAAAAAAGTGGTAGTTAACAAGTGGCTAAATGAGACTACAGAGGTTGTTGGGGACATTAAACGTCACCACACCTGTTATCTATATTTTCTTGATTATCTTTGAAAAAGATGAACTGAGACTAACAGTTGACCCGTCCATAAACATTTCCAGATCACGTCACGCAGGGAGAAAAGGTCTTTGTAGAAGAGGTCAGCGCACTGAAACAAATTCTAAGTTGGTAGTGGTGGTGACGTAGAAGCTGTGAGACCGTGATGTAGTACGTTGATAATCTAAAAATAGCTTTTAACTCCTGGTTATTGTATTTAGGCTTCAAATATAACAGAACAAAATGTGCAAGTATTATTAGAAACGTTTGTTTGTCGCAGAGCTTATTTTCTGCAATAATCATAAACCCAGCTTTCTGTTGAGGGAACCAGGGTGATGATACCTTCCAGGTTGGTCTACAAGAAAAACATCATCCTTATGACACTATATGAAGACTGACTGCATGTCACTACAGTGTTTGCTGGGACTTGTAGTTGAGTAGGTCATGAGTTGTCGCTCCTGAAGCTGTTATTTATAATTTACTTTATTTACCAATTTAATTTTCATTTCATTTAATTGACTAAATTTTCTAAAGATTGTTTTTTTGTCCTGATGATTCACCCAGCAGAGTTTGGCGTCCCTCCATGTAGAAATGCTTGAACAGTCGCCTAACAGATCAGAGAGAGAAACACAAAGGGGACTTTTATCTGTTGAAGTCTTTCTCGTACAGCCTCGCCCACTTCACTTCTCTGCACAGTGACACATGAAACAAGCAGCTTGTGGCATGAACGCGGGTCAGCAGGTCTGAGAGTTTCTGAAGTGCTGATCTGTATCACTAATCTCACTCCGAGTGACCTTGAAAGGAATGTGGCTTGTTGTTGTAATAAATACCTCTGAGACTGAATGGAGAGGGGGAGCAGGGGGTGGTGTTTCCCAGTCCAGGCAGCGTTCGAATGGGAGCTGTGAGTGTGTTGTTGGTTAAAACCCAGCAGCCAATGGCAGAAGTAAAAAACGGAGCCCTCCCCTCAGTAAGAAGAGTGTGTGAGAGGGTTTTCCAGCGTTCCAGGCAGCCATGTTATTGTTCTTAAAGAGGAAAAGTGCAGGAGCTCGATGACTAGTGATACCGATTTAACCAGTTGGTGAACCAGTGAGCTGCACCCAGCCTGTGCTGTCAGAAAACAAACATGTTCCTCAGGTCTATTGTCAGAAAGTCTGCAGGAAGGAAGAAGGTTTTCTGCAATGTGTCACAGTCTGTAAAAACAAGGTAAAACATTCATTTACATAAAGTTTTTTATTTCCCTGACAGCAGGTATGTTGACTGATATTCTTGATGGAGATGTTTCATCACTAGAAATATGTGTGTCACCATCTAGGAAGTCAACTGCTAAACACTTTGGTCTTTGAACTGAAAATCAAGTTTTTTCAATAACGCTATAGATCTAAATAATCAGAAGCCCTCAAATTATATACTCGGAGTTCAGCAAAGTGAACAGTAGAATAAATTTACAGCAGAAATTACTCAACACATTTGACTGTGAGACGCTTCCACTAATAATAATATGTTTGACGAGCTGCCGACAGCTGATGGGCTAATATGTGATTGACAGCCAGCTTTCCACCGAAAAGACTTTTTAAAACTCCAAGGGCGCTGCTTGCGTCACGTTTCTGCTTTTGGCAGTCGGTCACAGCTCAGGTGTTGTCCAGGTGAGTGTTCCTCTTGGCATCTCTTGTCTCTTTGTCCCCCCACAGGAGGTGTGGCAGAGTTGTTTCCTCAGGTGACTCACGTTGTGGATTGTCTGTATGGGAGTGAAGGGTCATCGTATGCTGTGTTGTGTGCCACTCATGTTACAATCGACTTTCTCGAGTAAGCCGATTTCTTGACTGTCATGTTAAACGGGAAACCTGGTTTCAGTAATCGGTGTAGGGGATTAGAGAAACCTGATTTCTCCCAGAGAATTCTTTTTACAAGAGAACGTACTGTCAGCAGAGACGAGCAGCTGGATGAAAGAGGAGATCATTACACTGAGAGATGCTGCCTCGTTTTCAAATCAAGTCCAACTAAAACTGAAACTAACACAGAGGGGCCCCGTAGACGTCTAATTTAAGAAACTTCTCATTGTGTATTTCTTAAATGCAGACAGTTTGCATGTGGTGTTTCTGTCTGCATATGTGTCTCACTGTACTGTCAGATTACTCCCCCAAAAAAAAGTCAGGAAGCAGTCTGCTCTGTCTCTGTACAGTTAAAATCTGTGAACCACGTTTCCAAGATAAGGGTTGAGGAGAAATCAGATTACTCATCTGCTGCATGTACAGTGCTGTGAAAAAGTCATTTCCCCCTAAACCTAATAACTGGTTGTTCCACTCTTGGTGGCAACAACTGTAGTCAAGTGTTTGTGATAACAGGCAGTGAGTCTTTCACATCACTGTGGAGGTATTTTGTCCCACTCTTCTTTGTAGAATTGCTTTAATCCAGCCATATTAGAGGGTTTAAGTATGAACTACCTGTAATAAGGTCTCTTAAGTGCAGCTAAACTCCTTGCTCGTGACTTAAGTGCAGTGACTGATTTCATTGATTAGATAATTGGTTCTTTCTATAAAATGTCTGACAATATAGTCCGTACTCATCAGCACCAAGGCTCTAATGGCTGGATTAGTCTGAACAGTGAAAAGAACTCAGTCAGTCAATCACCCAGAAAACATACAAAAATCTGTTCATGTTTGAATTGTTGTTGTGTTGAAGATGAACACACTGGTGGTTTCGCATGTTCAGACAGTTATTTAACCTGCACTTTGACCGTGTCACTTGTCACCTGTTTACTATATATAGTGAGCTGCATTAACTGTCCATCGTCCTGGCTGTTTGATTCTGGTGGTCGGGATCTCAGGGATGTGAGAATTTGTAGGGCGTGAACTCGACTGACAGATGAAAGGATCCTGCAGGTTGTTCAGTGTTTCTTTTCTGACCTTTGACCCCCAGCTGGGGTCAGACAGAGGAGGCAGAACGAACGTGCCGTCTGCTCCTGGGGAGGCAGTTTGGGAGCGGTCCCATGGTGACTGCTGAGACCTTCCCAGTGCTCTTTGATCAGGCCCCACACCAGCTGTTTCCCACCTGATGATAATTACAGGGGTCACGTTGCTCCTTACTACTCCTCCTTTTCTCTTCTTCTCTGTCCTCTTCTTTTACTCTTCCCTTTCTGTTTATCTCCTCTCACTCTCACTGCGTTTACATGCACTTTTCTCTGCTGTGCATACACATAGCCAGGTTTCTAATCAGCTTCTTACAAGAATGCATGTGCAGGATAAAAGTAGAGGAGTTGAGAGGCTGCGTGAAAGGAGAGATCACTCACACAGAGTGATGCCTCCTCGTTTCCCAGTCAGACTGACCTGTGGAGGTCAAAATACTTTCTAATTTTTTCTACTGTTTAATTTAGTTTGTGCTGTGAGAAACTCCACTGTGTCTGTCTTCCTGTCGTACTCTCACTGCTCTGGCTGCTGCGACGGAGACAAAAAAAAAGCCAGGAAGCAGCTTCTTCTTCTTCTGACACTTACAGATTACTCATCTTTTACAGTAAATGCACTCGCTGTTTTCCTCCTCCTCTTTCCTTCATCCCCCTCTGTACTGCCACCCATCATTTATACCCCCTCTCCTCCCCCATGTGTGAAAGATGATAAAATGATAAAATGTCGATGCAGTACCTGCACTCAGCTGAGGAGTATCTGTCAATGCATTTGTTACCAGAATGTGAACGTCTTCACTTGAATAGACGTTTTCTTTCCCTCTGGTCGGCTCTGCTGTTGTTTGTTTGGTCAATGTGTCATGACACCATCAGCGTGCAGTCTAATGCACATATAAGCCTGATAAGATGGCGACCTGACAGATGCTGTTGCAGAGATTCAAAATATTCTCCTCTGTAGCTCTTAAACACTTGTAATGTCACAGTCCTCACTTTTCATTCATCCATGATGTAATTGTATTGTTCTTTCAGGGGGCGGCTCAGGAGGTAGAGCAGTCGTCTGCCAATCGTGAGATTGGTGGTTCGATTCCTGGCTCCTCCAGTCATATGTCAAAGTGTCCTTGGGCAAGACACTGAACCCCAAGTTGCCCCCGGTGTGTCAGGTCATCTGCCATCGGTGTGTGAGTGTGTGTGTGCTTGTTTGTGTGAATGGGTAAATGAGAAGCAGTGTAAAGCGCTTTGAGTACCAGTATAGGTAGAAAAGCGCTATATAAGTGCAGAACATTTACCATTCTTTGTTGTTACTGGCCAGAGGATCCACTAATACTGAAGTCATAGGAGTAAAGTTACTTCCAAAAAAAGGAATAATACCTGAAACAATCTACATTTGTACCAGGTCAAACACTGTCAATGAGCATTATTATCATCAGTGTGGTTAACATGAGCTGTCACAGCACTCGTATAACTGAACATGTTTTGATCATTTATCATTTAGTCAAAACAGTTTTCTTATATTTCAACAGATTGTAATGTCTGTAATGCACATTCTTTGTGTTTCTCTGGCTGTTACTGTGAAGCTGTGCAGTCTGGAAGCTGGACAGCTGGAAACTGTCTTATAAACACTGGTTATACAAAGAGGAGTCATTAATCCAAGTTGCAGCTGGTGTCCTGACTTTTGTAACAGTGACCGATAATGTGCTGTCTGGGGATGTTCATGTTGCAGTACTGTCTTTGGCTGGATGCCTGAACAGGCATCAGTCTGCCTCAGCTCTGTTAATGTGTCTGTGGTGTAGGTGTGATCCAGTCACAGCAGAGAGCTGCGGTTTTATATGTGAGAAGTGAGCTGTTACTCAGACATCACTCTGTGGGTCAACATGTTGACCTGTGTCTCTGTTACAAATGTTTTCTGCTTGAATCCTCGGAGTCTACAGTCCTAACACGTCTTTCACCGCTGTCCTCTCCTCTCCCTCCTCCAGATGGAGTCTCCAGCCTCCACCCCGGCTCCTCCTCCTCTCCACCTCCTCGCTCCCATCTCCAACAGCGACATCTCGTCTCCATGTGAGCAGATCATGGTTCGCACACGCTCAGTAGCTGTGAACACGGCAGACGCCGCACTGGCAACCGAGCCGGAGTGCCTGGGACCCTGCGAGCCGGGCACCAGTGTAAACCTGGAAGGCATCGTGTGGCAGGAGACCGAGGATGGTGAGATCAACACAGTGAAAAAATGAACTGTGCCTTGTAGGGCACAGGTGTCTCCAGGTGTACAGGACTATAAACAACTTTAAAAAACCATCACTGCACTGCAGCCTTAGGTATCAGTTCATAGTTCAGAATTAGAGGTAACGAGAGAAACATCTCTGTAACTTTTCATGGTTCCCTTATTTTAAACTATTCAAAGAGTTGTCAAACACATTTTATTGTAGCATCTACAATGGCAACTGGCAACAAATACAGATCAGTGAACTGAAAATCTTCAAATGTTGTCAGCAGCTTATGAAATAGTCCAAATCATCTTGTCCCAGCAAGAGAAGTAAACAATGTAGTGACGGTTTGTGAAGCCAGTGCACCAGCTTGAGCATATTTGAAGTTTACAAGGCCGACTTTGGTCTTAAGTGTAGGTTCAGCTGGGGAAGAACAGAGATGACTGACAAAACCAGAAACTTTTACTACATGAATGTGAATCTGACACACGTCACTGTGTCTGAGTCCAGTAAATCCAGCTTATGTTGGTAAGAGAATTTCAAAATGGTTTGTCTGCAGTTGCTTTGTGAGACCTACGGTGTGAGTGTGGGACCTGTGTTGCTCCCAGATCAGAGCCGAACTTGAGAAAACTGCTGTGACGGTGCTGCTGCTCTCTCTGGCAGGAAGCTGTTCACACATCAGCTACACGTGGAGCTGCCTCTGCAGCTGGACACAGACACAGTTTCTCTCCACAGTTAGTCACAGTGTTATTGAATCGTTTAAGCGACTCGACCTCAGAAACCTGCTGGGTACAGTGTTGGTACGAAACCATTCAACATCTGCTTCCCTGCAGGGAGCAAAATCACATCTGACATGTTTGTTTCCTGATGCAAGAACAAGTTCTGTGGCTTTCTGTTTCTGTGCTGTGCAGTAAAATACATGTGTAGTTTAACTGCCCGGCTGTCTGTCTGTAGGCATGTTGGTCGTCAACGTCACCTGGAGGAACAAGACTTATGTTGGAACCCTGCTGGACTGCACAAGACATGACTGGGCCCCACCAAGGTATATAACAATATACACAAGTACACAAATGTACTATCTCAAGTAAGAGATGTGGGTTATAAGGAAGATGGTTTATATTTATGGTTTAACACTTTCGTGAAATGAACATTCAACCTACTAGAAGAGTTAGCGTGTCTAACACTGGTGAAATGAATACTGTAGTCTTTGCTACAGAGACAAGAGGCTAATTAACGAGCTAACATCAACTAGTTTCTCCCCAACGTTACTTCATAGAACGAGAAGAGCAAAGAAGTACTAACTTTCTGTGAAAGTAGTACTTTCACGCTAATACAGTATTTAATTTATCATGTCTATTTTTTGTTTAAATCTTCCACCACTGTGTGTATCTGACAACTTGCTGGCTCCTGGTGTTTCTGCGACTGTGTATTGCACAGAGAGCACGTGGTGTGTGTATGAAATAAACACACACACTCATGTTGTAGCATTATATATTAATATATTATTCTTAGTAGCAGCAGCAGCAGCAGTAGTACATGTGTTTTTACACTTAAATCAATTAGATCATGTAAAACATTGTTTGCATTTATGTTTAATTCAGTACTTTATATGTATATCACCAAAGCACACACATCTTTGCAGCTTAGTTAACTGTCACTACAGATACCGTGATACCATGTAACGGTGATATTTTTGCTTAAAGTTTTCAAACCGTCAGAATCTCATACCGGCCCGGGCCCAATCATTAGATTATGATTCAGTCTGTTATAGCTGAAATAAACAGATGGGTGTTTTCACTAGTCATTTACAGTACATGTGTGAGAAATGACAGCACTTCATCATGTTGATGCTGATATCCTGTAAAATATTTCCATGAAGAAGTTCTGTATTAACTGACAGCTGCTGCCTTTGTAGAAAGGGCAGTCTCTTTAAGTGAGCTGATAGACATGTCACCTAATTGTTGTTTCTAATGCACAAAGAAAATATGTTTAGTAAACCAGGAAATAATGTGAATAACTTCATGCAGTAGATGCAGTGGAAAAAATAAACGGTGTGTAGCAATTAAAAATGAATCCCAGCACAACGACCTGTCACTGCACAACCAGCAGGAGAATAGGATTGTTTTTATGAATTAAATGTTTAGCAGCAGTGAAACAAGTCACCGTACATGATGTTAGAGTACAGGCGTGGTGGTAAAAGTATTTTTACTGCCACACTACAAATGGAATGAACAGCAAATATCGTATTTACTTAAATCCATCCTGACGTTACTTTAACAAATAAACGAAGCCAGTGTTTCATGTTTGTCATGTCATGTCAGCAGTGTGCTTCTCCTCAGTGTCTGCATCTCCTCTTCGCTGCTGAGTAACTCTGTGTGTTCTCAGGTTCTGCGAGTCTCCCACCAGTGACGTGGAGATGAGAAGCGGTCGCGGTCGAGGGAAGAGGATGCGTCCCAGCAGCAACACGCCGCTGAACGAGAACAGCAACTCGTCTGACAACAAGGGCAGCGGCAGCAGCAAGACGCGTGGAGCCGCCGCCAACAGCAAAGGTCGACGAGGCAGTCAGACGGCCGGCGGCGCCGAGGACGTGAAGGCCAGTCCGTCTTCTGCCAAGAGGAAGACCAAACCCGCCTCTGATATGGAGCCCACCTCCAGCTCTGAGGACACCAAGGCCTCAAAACGCATGAGAACCAACTCCACTGGTGCTGCTGCCCCCATCCCTGGAGGTAAAACCGACCCCCTGCCTCCTCCGCAGCTGGACCGGACCTGCCCCTCCCCTGTGCTCATCGACTGCCCCCACCCCAACTGCAACAAGAAGTACAAGCACATCAACGGGCTGAAGTATCACCAGGCTCACGCCCACAACGACGAGGACGTGCGACTGGACCAGGATGGAGACAGTGAATATGGGGATGACCCCACCCTCCATCCTGACCCCACATCCTGCAACGGTGCCGCCATCTCCCCCGCCCGTTCTACCACACCTAAAGGCAGAGGCTTTGATGCCCCCTCCCCCTCATCAGGGAAGATGACCTCAAAGGGCAAGAAGAAGGGTGGGGAGGCCGAGCCTGAGGTGATGGACGGCGGCGAGGAGGGGGGTTGTTTGACCGACGATGCCAGCAACGATGGGATGGAAGACAGAAAGGCCAAGAAGATGGCGGGAGGGGGCAAGCCTGATAAACTGACTCAGAAAGGCTTGAAGCCGGCCCGTCCTATTGGCCCTGCCGCCCCTGGAGCCCCCTCACCCTACGCGCTGCAGGCGTCCTCCCCAGCTCTGGGCTCAGTGGTACAGTCTGTCCCCAAGAGCCCCCAGCTGAAGAGCGTCCAACCTAAACCCCCTCCGCTGGCTGATCCCGCCTCCAGCCCCGTCATGGCCAAGGACAAGAAGAAGAAAGACAAGAAGAAGAGGGAGGGAGGGAAAGAGGGGGACAGTCCGAAGGCGATGGGTAAGGGGGGTAGGTCAGAGGAGGGGAAGAGCCCGTACTCTGAGGCGTCGGACGCTTTGCTCAATGGCTGCACAGAAGCTCATCAGAGCCGTCTGGCCAGCATCAAGGCCGAGGCCGACAAGGTGTACAGCTTCTCCGACAACGCCCCCAGCCCCTCCATCGGCGTGGCCAGCAGGATGGAGGCGGGCCTCGCCGCCCCCCTTCACCTCAACCAGAACGGAGCCGACAACGCCTCCGTCAAAACCAGCAGCCCCGCCTACTCTGACATCTCCGACGCGGGGGAGGATGGAGAGGGCAGGGCGGAGGGGGTGAAGGTCAAACCTGAGCCTGACCAGGGGCCTCGTGAAGGGGCCAAAAAGGCTCTGTTCCCCCCTCAGGCTCCAAGTAAGGAATCAGCATACTACCCCAACTACGACTCCTACTATTCCCCCAGTTACCCCAACCCCAGCCCTGGCGCAGCAGCAGCAGCTCCTCCTCATGTGGAGGGAGCTCAGGTGAAGGTGAAGAAGGAGGAGGAGCCAGAGTTGGTGGAGGAGGCCAAAGTGAAGGTGGAGCCGCAAGAGGAGAGAAAGGTGGAGCAAGGGCCTCCGCAACCGTCAGTGATCCAGCAGCGCTCCAACATGTACACCCAGCCTCTGTACTATAGCCAGTACTACGTCACGCCCTACTCCTCTTACTCCTCTGACCAGGCGTACCACGCCCACCTGCTGGCCTCTAACCCCGCCTACCGGCAGCAGTACGAGGAGAGGCAGCGGCAGGCCGACAAGAAGGCTGAGGGCAAGGAGCGCGAGGCAGGGGGGAAAGAGGAATGGAAGCAGAAGGCCTCGGTGCCCCCCACCTTGTCCAGAGCCCCCAGCCTCACCGACCTGGCCGCTAAAGGGGGACTCAACCCGGCCAAGCCCAAAGAGCCCCCGCCAGCTTCAGAACAGACCAAGTCAGTCATCATGGCAAAGGGAGAGGACCCCAAGGCCCCCATAGCTCAGCCTGAGGGTCTGAAGATGAAGCTGAGTGAAGCAGGGCATCATGGGAAGGAGGAGGCCAAGCCGGTGGAGTGCAGCAGGCCGGCGGGTGTGGAGCCCACCATGTGGTACCGACAGGTATGTGCACATTCATGCTTAATATAATAATAAAAATAGAGACTTCATTAATCCTCTTGGGAAGATTCTTGTGTTACCACGTGTGTATATTGAACTTTGAGGTAATGTAAAGTTCAAATATGTTTTCCTGTGGATGAAAACAGTCATCACAGATCATCATTAGTGACGTTGGTGGTGTTGCTCCTGCAGGAGGACTCGCGCCCGTGGCCCTACGTGTACCCTAACAAATACTCCGAGGCTCCTAGACTGCAGGAGGAGGACAGGTGGAAGGAGGACAGGGAGAGGGAGCGAGACAGGAAAGGCAAAGAGGACAGACCCCGGCCCAAAGAGGAGGCGAAGGAGGGGGCAGAGGGCAGGACTCACCTACCTCCAGAGGAGCACCGAGTGCCAGCGAAGGAGCCGCGACCCACCCACATGCAGTTCCCCTCCCCTCTGGCCCAGCACCAGGGCTACATGACCTACATGCAGGGACCTTATGGCTACGGCCCAGGCTACGAGCCGAGCCACCCCGGCTACAGAGGCATGCCCTCGGTCATGATGCAGAACTACCCTGGTAAGAAGAAGAGCTCACTGTGAGGAGCAGGGTTCTGTCTGAGACTCTTTGAGTCTCTTGAGAGAAACAACATCTGTTATTAAAACTTCACACATTCACCCCCAAACCGCCTCTTCGTTGTTACGCAGACGGCCCCACATCCTGGGTCTGCACCTAAATAACACAATAAACCTGCTTTAAACAGACAAAGCAGCACGAAAAGATATTACAAGATGATCAGTGTTATTCCCAGTCTTTATGCTAAGCTAAGGTAACCACACCCTGACCCAGCCTCCATCAGAACATATGTTCTCAGCATTGTTCTGAAAGTGATATGTTTCAGTTAAAGAAGTTTAAGCTGACAACATGCAGAAAATTCTCTGGGTCCAGCTTGTTCAGTGTGAGGATTTTCTGTTTCCTTGATATAATCCTGAATTTATCATCTTTGGTTTTTGGAAGTAGTTTGACGTCACCGTGTCCTGTTTGTTATTTTAGTGTCTCTGTTTGCTGCTTCATCTTCAGGCTCGTACCTGCCGCCCGGTTACTCCTTCTCCTACGGAGGGAAGGTGGAGGAGGGGGAGAAGCCGTCTAGGTCCAGTCCCACGGTGAAGCCGCCGAGCGAGGCCAAAGCTCTGGACCTGCTGCAGCAGCACGCCAGCCAGTACAAGAGCAAATCCCCGTCCATCCAAGACAACAAGACCCCGCACGAACGGGAGCGAGACAGAGAGCGGGAGAGAGAGGGCGACCGGCCGAGGTCCTCCCCCTCCCAGCGCATCCTGCCCTCCCATCATCACCTGGGACCATACCCGCTGCTGTCGGGACAGTACGACCTGTCCTATGCCTCAGGTGAGACTCACTCAGGTGAATGTGAAAGTGTTACACTGTGGCTGAATGAAGAGCAAACAGCAGCATGTTCACTGTGAAGAATCATTTTCCACAACAATCATCAACAGTCAGGAAATCTGTGTCTGGAGGTTTCTTTCTTATTTCAGTGTTAACATCGTCCTTAGCGTGGGTTAGAATTTTAGAGTTTAGTTCACGTTTTAGTCTAGAATTAGATTCAGCTTCTGCTCCGCACCTACAGTTTGTGACGCACCTCAGATAGTTATAAGTTTGTAGTCTCAGGCTTTAAAGTCACAACTTTCAAAGCTTTGACACACAAACGCACACTAACGTGCATACTCGCAGTGTTAATAACTTTAAAACCGTGTTGTGTCTGTCTCTCAGCCCTCTCCTCTTCAGCCATCGTCGCCAGTCAACAAGCATCCGCCTCGTCCATGTACCCGCCCCCACGGAGGTGAGAACGGTAAGAGACACACACGCTTTAGTTTTATTTTCTTATGTTGCATACAGAACTGTGTAAAGGTTTTAGGCATTAAATGTCACAAATAGTTTTTACCAGTAAAAATCAAAATCAAATCTGTAGTTTAACTTGTGTCTCACTGCTGTGTCAGTGGAAACAGGATTAAAATCTCATTTCCACAGACTGTGTGTTGTGTGCTTTGGGTCTTTTTGTTGCGTGCGTCTGTGTGTGTGTGCTGCTCACACCGTCTCTTATTCAAACGGGACAGCACTGAGATGTTGACCTGCTCACAGCTTCATGACTCTATGCACATCGAGTTTAGCTGGAATAGATCGTGTCTACATGAGAGAGAGAAAACATTTTGTGTGATGAATAAACACAATAAATGATTTATCACAACACTTTTGTGTGTTGTATCAGATGCTGCATCACTGTGTCCCAGGTGCTGTTATTCTCGGGGACGATGGGACTTTCTTAATTCCGAGTCTTGGGATTTAGTTTGTGTCAGTGTCTTCATATGATCCCAGACTGACTCCAGAGTTAAGGGCTCTGTGGGGGCCACACCATCTGTTGCACGTCTCCTTGTTGTTGAGTTTGTGAACCTCCTGATGGAGAAGAATCAAATCATCTGAAGCACCTACAACTGCTGCTTTATTCCTCCACATATACTTTTTACATTACACAAATCTTTCCACTGGGATTTGTGTAATGTAAATGACTTGGTGTCAGATCGTGTTACTGAAACAGTCAGAATGATTCAAATGTGACTCCAGCGTGGAGCAGAAGTCTGCAGCTCCACCTAGTGCTCACACATCAGCCTCCTCCTGCTTCACCTCAGGTCACAGATGATCACTGACGGTGAAGCAGTGAAACATCACTTTTTCTCTGCACATATTAGTTTAGTTTTTTTTAATGTGCAGCCACATTCACTCTGAGGCACGATTGAAACATTTGTTTATTTCTGTTCCATCTCTTCATCCTTTAGACTCAAACTGTGTTAAAGTAAATCACATTATCTGTGACTAGTTAGATCCTGGTATTAAATATGAAATAAAACATGTTTTCTCTCCTCAGAACTTTACAAACTCATAATAATCCTCGGATGAAATAATAAATATTATTATTGAAGAATATTATTGTGTTCTGACCATAACTAGTGTGGCTTAAAAAACTCCAATTAAATAACAGCAGGAATCAGTTTACCTGACATGATGTCCTCTCACCTGTCTGCAGGCACACCTGACTGGCTGACCTCCGCCCCGCCCGGAGTTATGTGACTGGATCACCTGACGTTTGTGTTTCAGCATCAGTTCAGTGGTGTTTGTGTACGTGTGATTTCTCTGCCTGGACGTCCAGCTGGCCGTGCTGCTGTCTGCTGGACTGGACCAGAGGACTGAAAACCTGGCCCTGTTTGTCCTGCTGGATCCAGGCTGTACTGTCAGTGCTCTGGGAGGGGGCAGCAGAGGTTTTGGCTCCAGACTCAGGACAAAGTGGGACACACTGAGATGCTGTTGGACGTACGGAGGGGCAGTTTTTATTGTTTTTGAGACGGGCGGGTTGGACAGTTCTGGGCAACACTGGGGGGCGGGGGGCGTTCAGTGTTGTTCAGAGTCACGTGTCTCCCAGAGCCGAACCTTTCACCTTTCAGAGCGTTTCACAGCACGTCTCACATTTCACCGTTTGTTTATTTTGTTTGTTTGTTTTTTTAATTTTACATTTCACCCACGTCCTCTGACCCTCAGTCGTTACCTGTGTGACCTCTGACCCCTCTGAGATCGTCACACCTTCACCTGGAAGCGTCCCAGCTTCAGTGAAAACAAAAACACTGTGGGCGGAGGAGGACGGACCAATCAGAGGGCAGAGTTTGAACTGAAGCTGCGTCGGCGGACTGACAGGAAGTGGGCAGCACCTCCTCCTCAGTGTGTAGCTGTACTGTACTCTGTGTGTGTGTGTGTGCGCGCGTGTGTGTAAATACTGTACAGAGGAATTATTTTAAAGAGCCTGTTGGATGCTGTTGGATTTCCTACTCTTTTTTTTGTCTGGTAGTCTCTGCCTCTGTTTTTCTACTGTTGTTGATCTGATATTAAACCTGTAGCTGGTGGAACGGCGCCCGACCTCCGTGTCTCATTTATTCCCTGAAACAACGAGCAGAAAGAAAACTGCACAGACGGAGCAGAGCGAGCGCTGAGCCACCTGCTCACCGAGGAGTCAGCAGGTGGAGACTCATCAACATTTAGTCTCTGAGTTACTAAAATCACACTCTAGTAGCTAGTTTAGAAACCAGCATCTAGTTGTTTTGTGATTTCTTCAGTCCCTCACATGGGCTGGAAAACAGGAACCTTCCAAACCAGAATTTTACTTCCTCTGTTTGTTTAGTCCTGAATCTGATTTATTTTAGTGATAATTAACATACAGTTCTGTGTAAAGTCGTTCTGCTGCTAATGCTGGATCGGCATCACACAAAGATCGGAGAGGGGCCAGAGGATTCAAATCCAAACTGACTGATACATGTGGCCTTTAAAATCAGTTTTTACGCCAAATATGAATTTATGAAGTACAATAAAAACCTGAGGTGTAGCTGCTCTTTAAAAGCACATCTGTGACGTTTCTTCATGAAAAATGTGCAGGTAGCTGCAGGAGGCAGCGGTGACGTTGGAGATTCACATGTTGATTTGTGTGTGTGTGTCCTGAACAGAAAACTGCTGGAGTTTTGTTTTAAAGGGTTAAAATCTGTTGAAATAGACGTGATCACTAACATGCAGGTATGAAAACGCCACAAACGCTGTGTGATCTCAGTGATGGAGACGATTCACTGGATTTTATGAATCCACGTCAACCTGAACACACAACTTTTAACCTGATCTCTCTGTCTGATGTGTCCTGTTACATGACTTTAACTGACACCTGCCAGCCAATCACGATGAAGTATTTGATGTCGCCATGGGAACACAAAGGTGAAAGGTGAAATGGATCATAACTTCTTAATGTCCCATAAAATGCTGGATTCCACATGTTTAGTAGAAACTGAGCCTGATAGTTCTCACACGAGGGCAAATTTGACCCTTTTATAGTCACTAGTGCTTTAGTGACATTTTTCATCTCAGGCTCCAGGTTTTTGGTCCTTCAGGTGGAGCTCAGCTGAAATAACATCTCTAAAACTACTTTATCTACAGTTAGTGTGTCTACGAGCTTGTTTGTGTTCAGTCACATGTAAAGTTTCAGTAAAAAGATCTGATTCCAGTGAAACCGTAAATACTGAAGTTATAAAACCATTAGCAGAGCAAAAGCCTTGTCGACATTAAAGCTACTGACCGTCCTGCTTTGTACAGTCAGTGCTGGTGTGAGAGGTAAGTTTGTCATCACTTCTGCGTCGCTGCACTTGAACTCTTTGTGGTACCGTAAAGTTTGACAGAAAAGTGACTCGTGCTGCTGTCATGACGTCGTTCCTGATGCTACAACCACTTTTCCATCCTGAAGAAACGGCTGCTGGGTCCTTTTCTGTTATTTCTGAGCTGAACACGTCTCGGCTGTCAACTGGTGACGATGTTTGTCCTGAACAGAAACTTCTGTGATGAATCCGGATCTGACTGTTCTGACACACATCCGATATGAAGCAGATCCAGGACCACGTATGGAAGTGGATCTGATTTGGTTTGTTCACACTGCAGAGAAATCTGATCTGAGTCAGTTCAGCCTAAATAACCCACAGCAGTATTCAGGTGTTTTACTTTACTAGAAGTAGAAATACTGTAAAAATATGCACAATAACCTGTTTTCAGAATGTTAATTACTGGATAATTAGAATGATTGATTAATGTGTTCGTCTCAGTCTGCAGCAGTCACATAAATGTAGTGAAGGAGAAGTTTAAACAGTTGTGAAATGGAAATACTCAAGTGCTTCAGAACAGTAGTTGAGTAAATGTACTTAGTTACTTTCAGTAGTGAGATTTAGTGATGTACTGACAGTGTTTGAGCACAGGGAGGCGCTGCTGCTCAGTTTTACGTCTGAGCTGCAGACGGGCAAACAGGTTAAAGGGGCAGTTCACCCAAATCACACACAGAGACAAACATGTTCTCACTGGTCACCTGCAGATAGTTGTGGTTTGATTTGTGTTGACTGTGTCGCACACTGCAACACAAACAAGCTGTTTTCTTTGTGGACGAGGTGACGAGAGAAAACTGCAGAGCACGATGAGGAAACAATCAAGTTTCTTAATATTGTGGTGCACTGAGCCTTTTAAGGACAGTTATTTGGTTGTGTTTACTTTTGAGAGGTGGCACACGTCTGTCCCTTAAAGGAGACTAAAAGTGTTGTGTAAACCACCAGTGAGGTGCTCGTATGTGTTCATACTGGTCATTAAGACTCTTTTAATGGAATGATCCCTGATGTGTGCACAGTGTTTGTCTGAAGCTAAGGTCTGAGTTCTTAAAATGAAGCAGGGTCAGAGTTTCCTCTGAGTTTCCTGCTTTTCGCCATTTTGTAAGTTCAGGATGTTACAGAGCAGATTAGAAAGATCATAAAATGTGGTGTCATAAGCTGCAGTCACAGGAAATTAAAAGCCAGAGATGAACACAGACGCCGGGTGTTTTGATGATACTTTAATCCTGAACGTGTTTTCTAGTCTCACGTGTTTGTCTGGTTATTTTTAAAGCACAATATTAAATGAATTCAGCTTCCAGAGGCTGTAAAACCAATGTAAACTATTTGAATCCTCGTCTGCAGCTTTGACCTCGTGTGTGATAACGTCTCATCTTGCAGCTGTGAATTCTCTGCTGGTCTCTGCTGCTTTAACATGGACTCATTTCTGAGTTTGTGCTTTCAGGTTGTATAGTGACTGTGTTAAACCATGTGGCCCCGCAGCACAGGTAAAATCCTCCTCTTATTGAATCCTTTATTTTGATCATTGAATTGTTAAATATTCTCTAATAATTTAACCAGAGAAAACCAGACACAGCTGCACATTCTACAGAACGTCCTGTTAACAGGGGTCAAGCAGCTCGTTGTGGCCCCCAGGGTCCCTGCAGGTTAGTCCGACCCGTTTCATTGCATTTGATTTGAACTGTTACTATAATCTGACATCAGTGTTTTCACATTGAGATGAGAACACCCGCGTGTTTACCTTGAATCTCCTCCCACACGCTGTTACAGACATTTTTTATTTATTTTTTTACATGCAACGTGGTTTTATTTTGAAGGCGATTTCCTGTCACTTCCTGTGCTGTCTCAGTTAAACGCGGGCAGCTTGACCCTGCAGCTCCAGCGGAGCGGACTCAGCAGCAGCTGCGGCGGTTCTGCTCCGGTCGGTCGGTGCTGCGGGACCCAGCGGACCTGATTGAAGACTGCAGAATACACACAGGTGAGAGTGAATCTGTGGAGTCACACTGTAAGTGTGTGTGTGTGTGAGGAGACACTGCAGCATCATCACCGCTGATGGTAGTAGTACTGTAGTACTGATGGTACCTTTACTGACTAGAGCACCATGTTAGTAGCGGTAGTATGGTACCAATCATTGTATTACTGCAGTACATTGTTGACATCACTGTATACTACGTTATACTTCTTCATTTACACAAGTACAAGTCATTATAAATAAAAGGGGTATGGTATTTACTCCGATAGCGAGTACTTTTACACTTACATAAGTACATTTTGCTCAGTACTTATGTAGTTTGTTGGGCTGTTTGAAAATTGTCCTACCTGTACTTAGGGAACAGATCAGAGTAGTTTTCCGTACCTGTCCACAGCAGTAAGTATATCTAGAAACAGCACGCTCAGTACTGTGTAGTAGATGTTGCAGTAGTACATTTACTCAGATGCTGGAGCTGAAACGATTCTCATCATCAGTTCATCATTTCAGTAACTGAAAACTTTGTAAAAACGGATTTTCTTTAGAAACTTGAATCATTGCTGTGAAATTCAGATTCACTTCTATTTCTGTAGAGTTTCTACAATTAATTAGTGAATCACAAAACTAATCTGATAATGAAAAATATCGTCATTTGTTCAGTTTGAAAGTACGTGTACTGTGTTTTCATTTGCTACTTTCTACCTCTACTCTAGAAAAATATTGTACTTTTTACTCCACTACAGTAACTGATTACTCTCCAGAAAATAATCATCAAGTAAAAGCTGCTGGTCAAAGTTTCCACTGATGATCCTGTAAAATACTTCATTCTGCAGTGAGTGTTTCTGCATTACGTGTACTTTTACTTTTGGTATTTTAAGTACATTTTGTTGACAGTATATTGATACGTGACCTTTCGTTCAGGTTGATCCAGTTTAAAGTGTCAGAACCAGTGTGAACAGTCAAAACAGCACCAAGGTACTGAGAAGTAAAAGTACTCATCCTGCAGTAGGATGAGGGGTCTCAGTATCACAGATGTATTCATGTTTATGACGCCACACATTTTATCAACTGAAGTAACTTCAGCTGTGGTTCAGTGAGTTTCTGTGAGATTCTAACAGATTCTGCAGGACCTGCGTGTACTTGTACACAGTATACTGCAGTATGTTGTGTGTTCAGTTCACACTGCAGTAACACTTTACTTCCATCTCTCGTCTGGATCCATCTGTGCGTTAAAAGTTTCTTTTCCTGAATCTGATCGTTCCCTGCAACGTGAGGCTTCTGAAGTTTAACACTGTGTGTGTGTTTGTCCAGCTGCAAACAAAACACCTGTGTGAGTGGAACGAGTCAGGATCCCAGAACAACACAAAGACACAGACTCGCTCTGTTTACACCTTGTTTGTCAGAGTTGGATTTCATTTTATTTTTTAATAAATAAATTTCCTCCTCTCAGCATCAGACTGAGGCGACATGTGGAACAAGCATATCAGCTGAGAGCTAAAGTTTAGTTAGCTGCATCTCCACATCAACAATAATTAATTAGCAGTTTGTGATTTGAGTTTTTTAAGCAGCGATGTCCCAGCTCAGGTGTTTTAGGCCCAGATCCTTTAATATTGTGCTTCTGCAGGTTTCCTGACAGTAGCTGAAGATGGAATCAGTCTGTTACTCAGTGAAATAACAGCAGTCTGACACCAAATCCTGGAGGTCCTGGTTCAAACATGTGATATGTATCAGCTTAAAGGTCGAATTCACCTATTTTTAACATGCTTCCTATGGTTCTAGTTTTCCAGGTACATGTGTATTAATCCCACTGTGAAAAACATGAGGAGTTCACGTGATGTCATCTGGAGGAGTTGTGGAGGAGCAGGTTCACCAAGCGACAACCTGTGTAGTTTGTGCAACACGATGACTGAACTGAAAAAGTAATCTCAAACTGCTGGAGAGATGTTTTATTGTAGGGATTCAGGATGTGCTCCTGAAACCCTAACCCCCCCCCCATCCTGTTATCCTGAGCTGACTTGTATGAAGGTGCCCCAACGCAGGATGTGAAAGTGAATTGTGGTTTTAGAGGAATATGATTTTCTTATGTTTTGCATAAATGAGGATGCCTGAGCAGTGGAGACGATTTTAAAGTCAGGATAAAGGTAATGGACTGTTTCTACCCACAGACATTCAAATGTCACATAAACCTCCAGGACTTTCAATTCAATTCAATTCATCTTTATTTGTATAGCGCCAAATCATAACAAAAATCATCTCAAGGCACTTTACA
>JAUMHL010000027.1:25556408-25569795 GCA_032362345.1 Sandelia bainsii
ATTTATACCTTGCTATGTAAAGTGCCTTGAGATGATCTTTGTTATGATTTGGCGCTATACAAATAAAGATGAATTGATTTGAATTGAACCTCTATATTTAGAGCTTGTTATCTGATGCTGCCTGCTTCACTCCTCCTCCCACCTCCCACCTCCGTCATTATCCTGACTTCACCTCCAGATTTTCAGAATAAGAGAAGAATATTTATCATGCTGATGGGAGGAGAGCTGTGGACAGACGTCTTATCATTTCTAAAAGACGGAGGAGTCGAACACACACTGTACCACTGATGTTTGTTTGTCTTTGTCGCTTGTTTAACTGTGTTGTTGTCCTGTCCTCAGGTCGATAATGATGATGTCGGAGAACTTGGAGCTGAGTGAAGACGTCTGCGTCCTACCCCCACTGGAGGTGGAGCCCCCCAGGGAGGAGGATGGACACTGCCCCCTGCCGTTCAGGTGAGAAACTGCAGGTTAGCGACAAACTTGGAGCAGAACCAGTGGGAAAAAAAACCTTCAGGCTGAGCCGAGTGCTTAATTCTTGAGGTTGGGCCCCTACAAAGGTTCACCTGACAAATCTCAGGGGTTGCAGATGATTAATGGGGGAGGACAGAAAAAGAAACAGTTTTTGTATCTACGGACCCCAACTAGACAGTTACTGTTGAAACAGTTTGCTGTATTTGATCAACTTATTGCATGTTTTTATGTGAAATCTTCATTTTAAACCTTAATCTGAAAGAGAACGTGCACCTAAAGTGTCAGATACTGATAATAAGGACAGTTTTTATATAGAGGGGAGGAAGAATAAAGTAACATCAAATCAAAACTCATACAGGTGGTAACTTTGTGCTACATCCTCATTAGTTCTGAGGTGGAGAGACAGATCAGGCTGCAGGTGGAAACCTCCAACAGCTGCAGGGTGCGGACGAACCTCACAGCTGGAGTCCAGATGTGGTGGACAGACGCTGGCTTCACCCACATGTTGTTACAGGAAGACTGAGTCGTTTAGAACACGTACCCCAGACCCCAGCTCGTCCTGATCAACCAACTCCCTCATTAGTTCTGACAAAGTGATTGTGTTTGTGTGGTGGTGGAGGGTGGGGTGGGGTGGGGGTGGGTGTGTTTGGCAGGCAATGAAAGCTGAGGAGACGTGCAGAAGAGACAATACACAGAGAGGGAAAGCCTGAGTGTCTCTGACTGCTCTGTTATTCCTGTCACGTAGAAAACAAGCTGCAGGAGGAGCTGCACAATCGCAGGCTGAGTGTGTGTGTGTGTGTGTCTGTGTGTGTGCGCGCCTGCTGCACGTGCAGTCAGCTCACGTTTCCAGCTCACAGAGACAGAGAGGCTGATGGGAACAAGGAGGAGGTGTGTGTGTAGACAGGGAGCTGATGTGCTGTTAAAACAAACCAGCACTGAAACAACATGATTTTAAAAATGCATGAAAACACTGTTTCGACCCTCAGTAGAGAAAAGGTGGAACGATGTGACATAGTGACTGCTGTTGCTGCTATGACGTCCGGGAGACTGATCAACAGACGGGGACGGTGGTTAGCTGCTCTCTGCTGATTTAGTGCATCTAGCTGGGGTTGTTAAGAGTTCACTTAACTTAAAGGATTTCTTTTCAATTCTGTCTAAAAACCACCGAAACACGTTTTACCCACTGTGATGATTCCTCCTCTTCCTACAGGCCGTGAAATGATCCCTTCATTCAAAAAGTAGAGGTGTTGAGCTGAACGACTTACAGCAACCAGCACATGAGCATTAACTGCCAGTGTTGTTCAGAAAGTGTAGTTCGTGGCTAAACGTCTGTAGACATGACATCAATAGCAGCCGATCTCAAGTCACTTCACACTGTTTAAGGTTCAAGACCTTACACACAATATAAGTATATACAGACTTATACAGAAAACCCAACAATCCCACTTGAGCAGCACTAGCAGACAGTGGAGAGGAAAAACTCCCTTTAACAGAAGAAACCTCCAGCAGAACCAGGCTCAGGGTGGGCGGTCATCTGCCTCGACCGGTTGGGGTGAGTGGAGAGAACAACAACAAGCAGCAGACACACATCAACACAAAACCCAACAAGCCAGTAAGTCCTTAGTGACTGGTCCAACTGTTGTGTAAAAGTGAATTACACATTGTAGAAGAGCCACAAATGAACACACCACATCTTTATTGTTGGGCTTTAACAGCACAGTAGCTTTGTACGGTCCAGCAGCAGTCGGGTGATTAGTTTGCAGAGTCCCTCTCATTTGCTGTTATCATCACAGTATTTTGTGTCTTAACATTTAAGCTGCAGCTCTGAGCGTTAAACCAGCGGGTGACGTCAATCGCTGTGTCCGTCTTCATTTGCCGCCTGTTGTCGCTCAGTGATCAGCCGTTCACAGACAGTCGACGGGCTGGTTCAGACCTGCTCGTCCTCAGTGTGAACACGGCCTCGTTCTCTGCTCCACTTTTCCCATTGATGGCTCAAACTGTTTGCATAATTAATTCTTTCATCACGTCTGTGTGTGTGTGTGTGTGTGGGGGGGGGGGTGTTATTCCCAGTAGCTTTAGGACAATTGCTCCTTTCACACACACACACACACACTGTGAACCATCTAACGGGGACGTTCACTGTAAATAAGACTCCTGCTGATCACTAATAATTGAACTGCTGTTAATCCTCATGTGTTTGTCTCTTGTTTTTCTTTTTGCATGAACGTCATGTCGATTTGCATCCTCCTGTCATGATTCGATTTACATGACCTCCTCCATGAAAAGCAAGGAGTCTGAGGATTAGTCAAAACGCCCGCGAGCTGCTGGTGAAAAGGTGGATTAACACCTCGTCACTGCTCCGACCTCCATCAAACGGTTGATGCTGATGATTTAATTCTAACTTTAGATTTTTGTTCACATCAGCACCAGTGTGAACACATGGAGACAGAGACACACAGCAGGTAGAGACACCATATAGATTCACTTGCAACACAGAGATCATGTTGTCTGTATTTTTGTGTTTGGATATTTCTCTGAGAGGTTTAAAAAATGAACACATGATTTCCCTTTGTTATAGTGAGTAGAAAAGATTATGTGTGAGACCAACAACAGAAGACACAGATATTTTTATAGAAACCTGGACGTAATTCAAACACACGTCTGGAAGCTGCCTGAGGAAGAAGTTTGAGGCTTCTGCTGCCGTCACTGTGTGCGATGTGCGAAGAGAACGAGCAGCTTCACGTTTGATGTGTTGTATCTGAACTGACCGTTTAAATGTTAGACAGCAGGCGTCCGTGTTACCTGTGGTCACATTTACATGATGCACGATAACACAAAAAAAAGCAGTCTGACTGAACCGTTTGCATGATGTGATGTTCTGATGTCCCAGCTGCACCTGAAGAGTCTGTGTGACTGAACGTCTTTATGTTCGACTTACCCAGAGGTAACAACTCTGATGAAGGAAATGAATGAAAGTACTTCTGTTTTTTCAGTTTACATCCATTTCTAAGAATAAGGAAGACGTAGAGTGCAGGAACTGATGGGGTTTACCACAGCTCAGTTAACATTGAAAGCACCAAACTAATTATGTAGTGATGGTTTGTATCTTTTGGTTCTGGCCAAATGAAGACATGATGATGTGACTGCAGGATCAATAATAGAAGTGGTTGTTGGTCTCAGCTTTTTTTTATTAAGCAAAGCTGCTTTGATCAAAGAGGAAACTTGCTGTTGGATCATTTTATTCACTGTTTGTAAGAACAGCGTGTTCTCATGCACCAGCCCAGGAAACACTTTACACCATCGTCCTTCCTGCAGTAAGTTGTCTTGATGCTGTGGTTGCTTTTTGCTGCATCACTTCTGCCTCCTGTGACCAGTCATGATCTGACATTTACCAGCACTGTTCAAGCTGCACAGCTAGAAACTCTGAGAAACTCTCCTGCAGAATCATTATTTGAGTGCAACATCTATCTTCACAGACAATAATCTTTCTCTGATTCTGGTTCTTGAAAGACTGGAATCAGTTCTAACAAGTTTTATTTTTCAAGCGTCTCACAATCAATAACTGCTGTTCAAAATGCTTCCTTCAGTGACTTTGAGCAGGTGGATGATTATCTTAAGAGAGTGTGAAGCTGCCGCTTGATACGAGTCTCATCTAGAGAGAAATGATGTCGACGTGTTGTCATCCTCTGACGGCCATGATTTGAAACCTCACAGTTTAACTCAGCCATGTGATGGAGCCCAGTCACAGATGTTGCTGCTCCACGTGCTGTTCTGTTAACTGGAGAGACGGTGGTGGGACAAAGGATTTGTTGCTTCACTGTCAGCTTGTGGCAAAATCTGCAATAGATATGAACAGAGCTCTTAACTGTAAAGTTGGTCACAGTGTGTCACCACTTCAGATCTGTATTTCCCTGTATGTAAAGACATCTCTCTCTGTCACAATGTGCCTTCAAGTCTCTGTCTGACCTCCGTCTCTTACAGCTCCTCTGCTCTTCAGCCAAGAATCATTTCCTGAAGTTAAGAGAGTTGATTAAAGGCTTTTACTTCTAGAACTACAAGTAGGACCGAACGTGTAAATCCACCGCTGATCATCACGTCTCTCTACTGCTGCACACACTGCGGTTTCTGTCTGACAGAATCTGATTTGTCCTGCAGGCTGCAGCTGATCGACGACCTGTCCTACGAAGATGTGAAGAAGTGTTACAGAGGATCGGTGAGTAAAGAGCAACACGCGCTCACAGAAACACAGAGGTTCTCAGAGGTCCAGCAGGAGTCCTTTCAAACCCTGCAGAGGCTTCCGGCGTCTGTCTCGTCTCCATGGGAACGTGTGTGTGTGTCTGTGTGTGTGAGGGGTGTGGTAGACCAGACTAGTTTCAACCATCAAACAGTTGAAGTCTGACTTTTCCAAAGTTTAACTTCTGTCTATTTTATGCTATTTTAGTTGTATTCTGTTATGTTTCTGGGGGAAATATTGTACTTTTTTAGTCACTTTTCAGATTAAGATTCTAAAAACAAACACATTTTTAACTGCATTAAATCATCGATTCCCAGCATTTGAGCACATTTTTCCAACATGAGCAGCGTATCTGTGTTTATCAGACTGAAACAAGCGTGACATGAAGCAGCGAGGTGCTGAGCTGCTGCCGTTTTCTGTTGTTTTAGTCTTTGTTGTTTCAGACAGGAACAGGAAAGCAGCATGTCCCCGTCTGGATCACACACAATAAACACACACAGGTGTATGAGGGGAGGGGGTGGCGCTGGGGATTTCTATGATGCAACTTCTGACCCAAATATTAGGATCCAAAACAGTACACAGGCTCAACTTTGCAGAAGACAGTGGGTCAGCTTGTAGAGTTTGTTATGCTCTGAAGCGCAACTGACTCAGGCTCTGCACGGGCCCTGAACGCCACACATACTGTAGATGGAGTGAGTGATGGCAGGGAGGTAGGACGTGGGAGAGCTGGCGGGTGATCAGACGCACATCGAGTGAACAGTCTTTACTAGTTCACTAGTCGTGAACGGCACGAACGTTCATGTTCTTCAGTTGGAAACAGTCCGATCAGTTCAGTGTTCACCGGTAAAAATGAGCTTGATCCTTTCATCGCCTACATGCACAACACTGTCGGCAGGGACGTGACCCCAGGTCTCCTGTGGCTTAACTCAAATGATTCAATTTTCAGAATTGTTTCAGACTCTTTTCTCTTTCTGTTGATTTGATCAAATAATCATAAAACTGACAAATTGTTGCAGCTTTAAAATCTGTGGTAAACAAGTAATAAGTGTAAAAAACGGCATCATCTGCATAGAAATGATGTAAAACACTGATGAGGAAGAAACTTTATTCACGTATAATATAACTAGTAATGAACCAACGATAGAGCTCTGGGATGTTCTGCTACTGATGGTAGAAGAGTCGGACTCCAGCTGTATTTAGAACAGACACTTTGATTATTACTGACTCAGCCCCACACGCTGAATGTGTTTGTCTGTGTTCCTCCTCCTGTCTGCAGACGGTCAGCAAGTACAACTCTCAGTACCACAAACTGTTCCAGACTGTTCCCAAAGAGGAGATCCTGATGAAAGGTACGGACTGATGTTCTGCTTCAGTCTAGTTCCCACTTTGAGCTTGGTCAGCTCTAAAGAAATGCTTTCATTAAACCACCAGTGATGCAGTAAAACTCTCTGCTTCTTCTTCTGCAGTGTATTCCTGTGCCTTGTTGAGAGACATCCTGCTGCAGGGACGACTCTACATCTCCAGGAACTGGCTGTGTTTCTACGCAAACCTGTTTGGAAAAGACATCAAGGTGAGTAGACGCAGCTGACGACATCTTGTTAGATCTTTCTCCATGTTGTTAAACTTCCTGAGACTCACTGAAGGAACCGCTTTGTGTCTGTGCTGCTGCCTGAACGACGTCATTTCAAGCAGAGAATGAAAATGTTTCTAAGAACCTGAAGTCAGTCCTTTAACCTTCTGACTCGGTGCAGGACCAGAATAGTTTCTAGTTTATTGCAGTGTTTCCACCACCAAGTCCACCGAGAATTGTTGTGTTTCTCTCTATAAGGTTTTGACCTTATTGTGTAAAGTGGTGATGATTCAGTTGTAATTTTGCACCGTATAAATAAATTGAATTGAATCCTGTAGTTGAAGAGTGGAGAGTGTGTCTGTTTCCACGCCCTCGTTGTGGAACCTTTAGACATAACGTATTTAGTCATTTATCAGCTGAAATGATCTGTCGTGTCTCCTTGTGCAGGTCTGTATACCGGTGGTCTCAGTCCGGCTGGTGAAGAAGCACAAGACGGCCGGTCTGGTACCGAACGGTCTGGCTATCACCATGGACACTGGGCAGAAGGTACAAAAACAGGGACAAACACACACCACATGTACCATAGAGTATAACAGATGCACTGTACACAGGCTTTTGTTGTGCAGGAAAGTTCATTTAGCACTGAAGTCAACTAACAGTTCACGCACACAGAGCTGTGGGCTCCTGGATCCATCCAGGCCCTGTGATAGACTGGCGACCTGTCCAGGCTGTACCCCGCCTCTCGCCCAATGACAGCTGGGACAGGCTCCAGCACTCCCGCGACCCTTACGAGGACAAGCGGTTAAGAAAATGGATGGATGGATCATCCATCCATCCTGGACCTGTCATTCTGGGGACATTTCAAAAATTGACCTGCAAGACTTGTATTTGTTCAACCCTCATATACAGTAAATTAGGACATTTGAAAAGGCCTACACATCTCTGTGGTGGACAAAAGAGACACAACTCTTAATCTTCTCTAATCACATCTGACAGTTTCAGTATTTCAGAGTCAAACGAGTCTGTGTCCAACACAGTGAGACTGACTTTGTTCATGTAACGACAGTCTGATTGTGGAGCATTAATCAGTTTTTAGCTTTTGAGTTTTCATGAATTTAAAAGTTGGACAAGTGGAAACGTTGAAAGTCTGAGGATCAGAAAGTTGGAACGTGAATCTCTGAATCAACGTCCACATATTTCTAGATGAGTTTAACGTGTTGCCTGTTTTCTGTGTCTCTGCAGTACGTGTTCGTGTCCCTGCTGTCCAGAGACAGCGTCTACGACGTCCTCAGGAGGATCTGCACTCACCTGCAGGTTTGTCACCTGGGTCTTTCTTCTGCTGGCAGGAGGTGTTTCACTAGAATGATCAAATTAGTGCAAACGATCCGGTTTCACACCAACAAATGTCAGTGTTCATATTCCAGAGTCTGCTGCTGTGTTTTCAGGTGAACGGGAAGAGTCTGAGTCTGAAGCAGTACCTGGAGGAGCCCAGCTCTCTGTCCATGGTAACGCTGACATCACTTTACTGTGTTTCGTAGTTTGTGCAACTCAATGAGTGAGAACAGCTCATGTGAGCTCATTCTATTCCAAATATATATCTATCATCTCAATGCACAGGTTGCACAACATGGCGCCTCACAGACACAGTAGGTTCTCTCACGTTTGGAGGGTGGGGGGGTGGCTGCTGTCTGAAATGTCACCATTAGATGCTGCTACATTTTACGCACTGCACCTTTAAATGAGTGTAAACAGTAAAACACTATGGGAGTTACAAGGAAGAGGAGAATAAAAATGTTGAAAAAAGTCAAATTAAAACCAAAAATCATAATTAGAAAATAAAAAAACGGGAAACTTCGTATGTAAGAGAACACGAATGATCCTGAATTCACACATGTACTGATAATACTGAACTATCAGGAATATGTCAACCATCATGGTTTATGAGTTATTCATGCATATCATTTCTATTCATAATCATATTCTATCTGCAGCTAAAAACTGATCAGACACATATTCTACTGGAATCATAATTAACTAATTAATTTTCATGATTTCATTATGTTTGTGGCACTAAATACTTTCTAATAAAGTAAAGACTTTTATGACAAACATGATTTAAGGTGGCATGAAATTAAATATCTTTAACATGGAGTGGGTTAGGTCTCAGATGTCCTGATGAAGGTTTTTTTATTGGCGTTATTCACGAATAACAACAGAAATGCTTCTGAAGATGACAAAAGTAGGAACTTTTATTTCAACTGATTTATCGGAGTTCTATTAAAGTGAATCGGTGTCTAAACTGAACCGTCTGTGTTTCAGGACGAGTTTCCGGAGGTGTTGAAGTGGAGGAGGAAACAGTCGCTCCCGGTCGTCTCCTCGTCCCTCCCTGACCTGCTGGGAAACTCCTCCCCCGGCCTCGCCGCCGACACCCCCTTCAGCACACACACACTGACAGGTACGGACACACACCTGTCAATCACCTGAATTACAGACAGCGAGATACTAAACTGTGTCTGTGTGTTGATGTGTAGACAGCAGCCTGGAGACCGAGAAGATCCTGCTGACAGAACCAGTACCTGAACTGGGTCACATGGAGTATCAGCTACTGAAACTCTTCATCCTGCTGTGAGTCCCACTCTTCAAAAAACACCAGAAAACACACTTACTGTCCCAAAATATTATTCTAGTAAGTCAAATAAAACAAGAGTCACATTATTCAGATAAAGCAGCCATAAAATACCTGAAGTGAATCAGTGTTTCCTTTAAAAAACACGCAGGACGTTCACAGAGGAACTGTTCTGTACTGTATTTGTGTTGATGTTAGTATCAGGACAAGACGTGGTGTTGAGTCTGTTGGTTCCTGTTGATCTTTGCTGCCACCTGCTGGCTGGTGGTCTGCAGCAGCATGTTCAGATAAAATGACCACAAACCGACACAAAACAAGCAAAAGTACATACAAACATGAGTATGACTCAACTCAAAATAACCACAAGTGGACAGTAAAAATACACAAATAGATACAAAACAAAAATAACAACACACAAAACAAGTAAAAGACACAAACATTAAACAACAAGTAAAAATGTACAAAATGACCATTAAGGGACAAAATGAGTGAAAATACATGTGAAATGGCCACAGACAGACACTAAACAACTAACAGAGACAGACACTAAACAAGTAGAAATATTTCCAGTGTGATCATAAAGAGACAGGTAATGGACGGGTATGACTGACTGGACACAAAATGACCACAAATAGAAGACAAGTAAAAATACAAATAAATGACCAAGATGCAAAACAACATATGTACAGTATTTAGTTACTTCTCCCTCACTGTTAAATTAATAATTTACTGGGATGTTTCCTGTCATTTGGTAAAACGTACAGACATGTTCAGTCTGTTGTTCAGAGAATCTTTTAGTGCAGATTAACACACACATTTAACACATGGAAAACTGTGTGCTCAGCGCAGTTAGCTTCCCTGACACTGTGAGACTCGTCCAGGCTGCTGCTTCATAAACCACACATGAACATAATGTCTCAGAAATGAGGAGGCTTCAGATGTGACGTGGATTTAATGCCCGTGTCTGTGTGTCTCAGCGTCTTCCTGTTGGTCCTGTCGTCCTGCTATCTGGCTTTCAGAGTCTGTCGTCTGGAGCAGCAGCTCAGCTTCCTGAGCAGCCAGCCGGCGCTCAGAGAGAGGTACACACACACACACACACACACAGTACACACAGTACAAAAGTTTGTCTTTCTTCTTGTCAGGACGCTCATGCACTCACTCTGAAGTGTTAACCCTAACCCACAAATGGACTCCTGAACAGGCCTCCTGGGAACAGGAGCACTCACACAATAGACTGCTAAACGCAAAGTAAAACCACAAAAAAAGAAGCAAAAAACTACAAAAATGTCTCAAAAGACACAGAAAAGACAACAGAGAAAAACAAAAAAGATCAGCTGTCATTAAAACATGTTTGCAGCATTTTGTCAAGATTTGAGTGTCACTTTCTCTTTAGAAGAGAAGCTCACATTAGAGCCGTCACCAACTATTAGAAGCTCAATTAATCAATTTGAATGTTTGATCCAAATTAAAAAATATATAAATACTTAAACTTTGTTGGCTTTTTAAATCAGATAAACTCTGGTAACATCAAAATGATTTGATTCACTTTCAAATGAAACAGAGAAAAAGCATCCAACACCAAAGAGCCTCCATCAGACCTCCTGATATGTCTTTGATTTTCCAGGTGTGGAGAGGTGCCCTGCTGGCTGGCCAATCAGAGAGCAGGAACCTGACACCGCAGCCAATCGGGGAGTGAGGAACAAATCTGCACTTACATAGACTTGCCATCAGGGGGCAGCTGGTGAGAGGAGAACAGCGCTCAGTTGGAGATGAGACGATTGTAGCGGCCGTCAGCAGCTGACCTCTGACCCCCGCCGAGACCTGGTTACCATAGAGACGTCACAGTAGTCAACACAAACCGTAGACTGACCTCTGACCTCCGAGGCTGCGCGTAGAGGTCGAAGCAAACTGAGATGTAGATTTTTCCTGTGGAGACGTGTTTGTGTGTGTGGACAGAGAAGAACGTGAAGAGCGAGTGACTGACTGGTAATTACTTCTACATCTACAGACGTGGAGAAACTCGAGTTCCTAGTTTCCTTTTTCCAGTTTGTAAATTAATGTCCATATAAACTCAGGACTCGCCTGAATAATCCAAACACCACTGTGCTGGTTTTGTGTGATTTAGCAGATGTCTCCAAACAGGAAATGACTTCAAACTGTCTAAAAATAAGAACGAATATTATCAACAGGGACGATGAGGCTGATCTGGGTCTGTCTCACATCAGCACAGAAAATGTGGAGATTCACTGGTTTCACCACCACACAGAATGAAATCAAAAGAAAACTAAGCTGCATTTCCATAGAGTCCTATAAATGCAGCTTAGTTTCAGTGTGATTTGATGAATACGCCCCCTGATCACCACTGTCACCTACTTTACTTCACTTACTACTACTTTACATCAGCTGGCACCAAATACTACATTACCCATGAGCCTCAGCCACCAATGCTGTGGAGAAGAAGGCAGTTAGAGCACGGTTATGTTTTCATATAACGTGAATTTTAAGCTCTGTGATTGGATGATTGCTGCTGAAATGCACCATGGGAGTTGTAGTTGACCTCTCTCTCTCTTTTTTTCCATCACAGAACCAGAGTTTTTTCCAGATGTTATTTGTTTCAGCCAGGAGAGTTTCATGTCACCAGAGAAGAAAGATAATTGTCATTTTACATTTTACATCTTGTTATTGATGCTTGTTCACACAAATTAGACCAGTTAATATCCTGAAATGTAAAGCTTTAAACGTGTACAATTATACTGACATTAACTTTGTGCATTAACTGTTATTTGGACCTTTTCCCTCCTCTTTACATTCATGGCAGAGTGAAGCCACTGATTCAGAATCCAGAAACTGTCCCCCCAGTTCTGGAGGTATTTCCAGAATCCTCATAGACTCTTCTGATGATCCGGTGCCTGAAAACAATATTTTGATCCGTTTCTCAGGTACTTTTAAATCTGTTTCGCTCATTTTTGAAAATCAGTGGCAGCACCGGCAGTGATCACAGTGGGAAGCGTTTAATAAAAGTAACAGTATTTTTTTTTTTTAGAGGAAAACAAAATGTCTCCAACCTCGTCCACCTATTTTAGTTATATATAATATAATTAATGTAATTTGTGCACTATTAAGACAATATTTCACCCATTACTGTGTAGAAAAAATCTTTTTTTTTTTTTTTTACAGTGTTTGCTTGAAATATTGTCTTAATAGTGCACAAATGTTCAGATAATTATATTAAAATTTCAAGATTGTTTAGGACTAAAACCTTGTAATTCCATTACAACTGTGGCCAAATTACCAGGTAATTACATCCTCATTTAAGACTTAACTGGTGTAATTACCAGGTGTTCTGCATTCACTATTTCTTCTATTAAACACATGTTTAGTGTGAATCCAGCAGGTGGCTCTCTGAGGCAAACTTTTTAATTGGGACACATGTTTCTGTTTGGATGATGTCTGACATGCAGAAACTCTCCTGCTTGAATCATGAGTATTAAATAATATATGCAGAGACGAGTCGACTACAACTCCCAGAACCACTGCTGTGAGAAGTTTCTCATTTCTCATAGATGAAGTAGAATAATGTAACGTGACCATTGAAGTTTTAATTAAAGAACACGAAGCAGCTCGGCTCCCGTCACTGCTCTGTGTTTGTGTTTTCATATCTTAACTGACTGATGCCTTTGTAACTTATATGCTGTAATATACAACTACACAAAGTGACACAGCATCATGTGTAACATCAGGAAACTAATCGAAGTCAATGAAGGCTTACTCAAATCGCTGCCTTAAACTTTCAATGTAGCCTCTGATACTGTTTTTAATAATCCAGTGGTTCATCAGTTTCTTCTTCTAGAGTGAAACTATCACTTCCTGTAAATGTGAACCTGACACTGTTTGACATTTCTTGTTTGCTAAATGACATTTTTGTGCCAAAACTGTGACTTAATGTTTGTATGAGGTGAATATTGATAAAAGAAGAGCAGGTCAGAACTTACCACAGCTAGACGTCTGTGTCGAGTCCATCTTTGACTCAGCCTGGGAAGGACAATAGATATATCGGGGTCATCGATGTGGTAGAAGTGAAGATGACTTTTATATTTCATGCAGGTAACAGGAGGTGGACATGTGGGTGTGAAGCAGTCGTATTTGGATGTTTGTCTGGTTTCTCTCATACTGTAGTTTTGTCTTTTTAATACAAACATCATTAATAAACATGTTTTTCTCCTGACTCATCTTTAATTACAATGAAATTTAGAGTATGATCGATCATCAGAACCAGTGGTGTAAAGTAACTAAATACTTACTCAAGTAAGTACTTTACTCAAGTACTGAACTTAAGTATTTCCATTTCATGTTACTTTGTCCTCCACCCCATGTATCTGACAGATGCAGATTGTTAAAAGCAAAAAGGAAAAACTCTGGCTGCAGCATTCTGGATTAACTGGAGGCTTTTGAGTGAGTTATTGGGACATCCTATCAGTAATGAATT
>JAUMHL010000027.1:25588122-25603297 GCA_032362345.1 Sandelia bainsii
ATGTGCAATGATGGTAACACAACTGAAGACATGTATCTTTTCATGAAAAACATGGTCATTCCTGTGTGTGTCCAAACGTTTGACTGGTAGTGTATATGTTCACATTCCTGATGGATTCATATAACAGATCCTGGAATCCTTTATATTTTTACAAGAACAGAACAGTGGTGTTACTATAAGTCAAACCAAGTGACTTATGGTTGTGAAACTTCACATTCCTGAGCAACTTAGCCTCAAGACTTCTGACGTTCAACATGACCTGTGCTTTGCACAGAGGAAAACACAAAGTCTATCACACACACGCACACAAATACATTTACACATCCACTAATGTTTGTATCCTAAACACATGAAGATAATATCTGTACTTTGTGTTGTGGGATTATAGAGTCAGATTACTGCTGTGGGTGAGGTTAGATATTCTGACCGATACTGGACTGAATCCCGACTGATCTGACCCAGGATCAGAGGTTTATTCATAAGTTCAATGTTGATGGCAGTGATCTCCACCTCTGTCCTGCTTCAGCAGGCTGCGAATCACGTTAACACAAACCAACATTTGTACTGTAAGTTTATTCTGAAAAGTAAATTGCAGGAGGCTTTTCTATGCAGCTCACCTGTTCCACACACTGGTGTTAGAAATCTGAAGAGCAGGCGAGCTGGCGTGAAACCGGGCGAGGTCCGACAAAACTGGAGAACTCATAAACCGAGGCCTGGGACGCCTGAAAGATCCCATCATGGACCCTGGATGCTGTGGAGAGAGGAAACCAGCGATGCTAAGACTGGATGGGATTTAATAAAAATGAATGTAAAACACTAATCACAGCAGCACAATGGATTTATAACCAAAAGTTTGAGTTCAGGACACTTTGTTTTCTCACTGATCAGATGGACTGAAGCAAATTAAACCAGTAATAAAATATTTTTGTCCCCACTTGTTTTCAGCAGAAACTAAAATTGAACACACTTGAAAACTTTAAGCTTTTTTCCACATCCAGCAGTTCCAAGGCCACGTGACGATTCTTTTGGACAAGTACCTGTGTCTACCTGATATAAATACAATATGCCCTTTTTTAGCTCCGTTTCCATCTCTACAGATCATCTCTATAGATCCTGACAGAAATATCTGGCTCCTCCTCCTGGCTGCTAAATGTTCCACTGTCTTCACCAGGGGTTTAAATTGATGTCCAAACTGCTCTGAATCCTGGACAATCCCTCCCACCCACTACACAGAGTCCTAGCTGGACAGAGGAACGCGTTCAGCCAGAGACTCCACAGATCCACAGGAGATCCTTTCTGCCAGGGGCCATCAACCTATACAACTCCTCCCCCACGCAGACTATCATTGATCTACTTCACCCAACTTTAGATTTTCTTGTAGATTTGTTTGTATTGATGTAGTTTTGTGTTGGTGTGGATCTTTTCTGGTGGTGGTTCTTTTTCTTTTGAACCGAGAGCAGCTATAACAAGGAAAAACAAATTCCCTCTGGGATTAATAAAGTTTTTTGAATCTTGAATATTGAGAAATGGAGCATGAGATTAACAGGCAGATTGTTGCAGCATCAGCACTACTACACTGTACCAAACTGAAGAGGGAGCTGTTACCAGTTCCAACCCTCACCTATGGTCATGACCTTTGGATAGTCATTAAATACGTATGAATACGTGCCACTGAAACGAGTTTCCTCCATACAGTACGGAGGCAGAGAGTTCAGCATAGCACTGCTGCTCCGTCACATCAAAAGTCAGTTGAGGTGGTTCAGGAATGTGATTGGGATCCACTTGGGCACATTCCATTGGAGATTTTCCAGACATTTCCAACTGATGGTAGAGCCTGGAGTAGACCAAAACACGATGGAGAGACGACACATCTCATCTGGCCTGAGTGTCCTTTGAGATCCCCCAGGAGAAGCTGGAAAACACTGCTACGGAAAAGGACATCTAGACTACCCTGATCAGTTGCTGCCAGTGCAGAAAATGGATGGATGGATGTTCACCATCTGATCTCTATCAGACAAAATACAATTTGGACCCAATAATGGTGCTACATAAATATATAAAACCATGCAGCTAAAACAAACATTCAACATGAATTAAAATAGACATGAAACCAGACAGTAAGACAACAGGCTACTGACTGCAGAGGTCCAGTGGTATTCAAAGGATGTGGTGGACAAACGGACGGATGCAGACTGACACACTGAGCCATCTATAGAGCCACAGGGCTGCTGTGGATGAATCTGAAAAAAACATTCAGATGTTAGGCTTATAGATAGTTCAACTGTCAGCGGACAGACCGACAGCTCTGTGCAGGTCTAACTTCCTGTTGACAGCAGGCGGAGCACAGCAGTATCACCAGCATCTGATTCATCTAGAAACTCAGAGACTTCGGCTTCCTTCAAACCACATCTTCCTGTGCAACAGCACTGACCCAAGACCAGCCTGTTTGTTTACAGCACAGAGGTCTCACTCTGCCTCGCTTTCCAGAAACTGCACACACAGACAACCAGGCCCTCTGCTCTCGGTTCTAACTCTGTACAAGGTGACACCTGCCACACTCTGCACCACCATGTACTGAGAAAAATTAAGTCTCTTTCTTTCCTCTAAAACAGACCCGGGTTTAATTTTACCACTATGGTTTCAGTTACATGTTCTTGCATGTTGTGTTTCTGTGACCGACCGAGGGCCTGTACTGTGCCATTTTCTCATGTGCTCAAATGCACGTAAACAAAATCTCCTGAACATGAGTTTTATTTAGTAAAAGCCTGGGGTTGGTCATGATTACAGAGTGATGGAGAGGTCGGTTGTGGTTTGGATGGCAGGAAAACAAATGACTCAACTCTAACTGTACAGTGAAGAAATCTGTACTTTAATATGAGTTTATTCTCAGTTTGGTCGTTTATGATGAGGAAACACAGCTGTGCACCCACAGGAGGAGGAAATGCTCTATAGAAAATAATAAATACATTTCTCTCTGCTATCATTGTCGCTCCCCACCCACATGTTACTGTAACTGCTTCACACTTTCATGGAGTATTAACTTCAAACTTCCAGATCAAAGAAGCTTCAAGCATTTACAGAAACATTTTTACAGCTGCAGAGAGAGATACGCCTTCACACTGAAACCAAGCAGCAGAAAGAAAACATCTCCACGTTTTACAACTAATGACTAATTCACTTACTATTCTCTGAAAGTCAGAAACATTTTGTGTTGGTTGTTTTCTGTTTTATGCAAATTTTTGATGTTTTCAAAAGCTTATGAATTCAAGTTATTGTCACTTTAATTCTATCTTCACATGTGAAGTGTTTCTGTTTGTACGTTTGTAAGTGTTGATGTTGATGATTTTAATTCACCTCAGTTAATATATATAAAAAATCATCTCAGAAGACCCGACATATGTAAGGAGCCTTCAGCAGATAAATAACACAAACTCATTTCTCATTACAATCAGCACTAGCCCTCGTACTGTTAGCGGTTAGCAGCCACTCATCACACTGTGTCTGGTGCGTTCAGGGACAGTACAGAGTGTAGGTCATCTGTGTTTCAGGAACGGTCAGAACCCAGAAGGTTGCACCTTAAATATAACCCCCCTCCTACACCCACATGTCTCCTAATCAGGCCTACAATACATAATTATTTAAATTTTGTAATTATTTAATTTATTATAATAATTATTTATTGGTAAGTTAACCAAAGGATTAATCAACTAATCAAAACATAACCAATAGATTCGTTAGATTAACTGACTAATTAAAAATATAATCAATAAAAAAAAATCATTGTTAGCTGCAGATTATTGTTCTGCTGCCCAATCATCCTGTTAAACAACAGCGAGTCAGACGTCGCACAAAACTTAGACCTGGACAAAGATTTCGTGTTACTTTCAGTTTTATTCTGGTTTTGATTTAAAACAAAGAAGCAAATCTGTATGTTACACATTCCAACATTAAGCTACCTAGGACAGACCGGATGGGCCCCATGTTTGTCCGGAAAGTCCCCTTTGCTTTTCTAAATATATTTCCATATATATTCCATTTGATTAATCACCAACAATAACGTCCTGTTTCACAGGTGCTCCAACCACACACAGTGTTTACCTCCCTGCTTTTTTCTTTTCTAATCCTAACCCTTTCTTTTTTGATTTTGAGCATTAGCGTGGTGTCGCCAAAACAACCTCCACGTCCTGCACCGATGATTTTCCTGTAACGTCATTGTCGACTTGTCCTGAAGACACATCTCTGGATACAAGATGTGAAGTGATGGAAAAGGAGCTAATGGTGTGTGGATCGCACTTCACTCAGTCTGTCTGTACTTAACGAGAGCCGACGCTGAGCTAACAGCTGTCTGCAGATATCTGACAGCTGTCAACACACAGAGCTGATGAACAAGTGGTTTTCAGTCTCAGTCCTGTCTGTGCTCAAACAGGAACAGTTTAGAGATCTTTGTGGAGCAACAGGTCTCCACAACTCTGTTCTACTGATACAAAACAAAGCTTTGACTGTCTCATCACTTCTCATCGTCATCGTGAATCGACCTCAGAGCTTCTCCCAGCTCCAGCGCCCAGGTGGCTGATGGGATGTCACAGCCCAGTGTGTGTCCCACAGGGCCTCGCTGTGCTGTCTCCTCTGATCTCAGCCAACGGGAGGCTCCGTGCTGGGCGTCAACACAAACACACTATTGTTTATTTGGCCTCGTCCTGCCAAAACCAGAGGTCTTCGGTAAAAACTGATTTCTCTCCTGCCTGGCACAGAGACGACAAACAAACTCTGACTCTTCCTCGTCTGTAGCAGCTGTACGAAGCATTTCCTAATAAGACATTCAGATGACTTGGAGTGATTTCTTCATTTTTTTACCAGCCACTTAAATAAAATCACATCTAAAACATTTTATCCCTGATGTTAGAGCTGGGCAGTAAACTGAAACCAGTGTTTTTTTAAGACTTATCAACACCTGCAGATACCCCCTCTCTCTATCTCATCTCTCTGTCTCTTTGTGCTGCTGCAGCCTGTGCGTTAATATCACGGCATTTACTTTAGACTTGTGCTCAAAGTGTTGGAGAAATGTCACGGTGCATCAGACTGCTGCATCTGCAGATTATTCAGATATGAGGACAACATGTCAACATTAGGGGCCATCAGATTCACAGTAAAGGGAAATTACGGTGCTCATGTTTGTGCAAAGGGAAACTTTTATTAATCCACAAACTTTTCCTTCTCAACCTTCACTTTTAAGGTAAAAACTTCTATAAATTAGTAAAAGAATAACCAGGTATTTGAGGATTGTGTTACTATTCAGTATTTGAAGTGTGACACAATCAGCATTTTGGCTCTGTGCACCAACACAAGTGATTTGAAATGAAACAATCAAGATCTGAGCAACACTCTCCAGGATGAGACAGAGGGATCTGTGTCCGAGTCAACAATCCACACACAGAGACTTTATCACAAGATAAAAAACAGTGGTTCACAAACAGGAAGGTTCAGACAGAAAATGGAAAAAGTCTGCCGAGTTCTGGAACCTGTAAACTGTTGTAAAAGGGGGTGAAATTCCTCCCCGGTTCCTTCTCTCTTTTTAAGAATGAACCAAATAGTTGCTTTACCTGATGTTTCTGCTCGTTCACTGACACTAACACTTAACGACAATGACTCCAGTTCCCTCATGTTCTATCCAATGTTTTCAACCAGGCCCTTAAATTAAAGCAGACAGTTCACACTCATCTTGATTGTTTCATTTCAAACCCACTGAGGTCACGTACAGACACAGAAAAGATGAAAACTGTGTCACTGTGATGATCGTGGGAGGGCGAGCTTCAAAAACCGCGTGTGAGCATTTTCAGACCATGCCAGGGACTACAGGTTGTCTGTGGGAATCATACCATGTGTGCACAGTTGACCACATGTAGCATTCACAGGATTTCACAGCCCCACACACAGACAGACACGCACACTCGAGCATTGCCAATCACGTGTCAACATCAGCTGCTGTGATCCAAAGAGCGTCAACGTTCGAGAAGATGATTCACTCAGAAAGACATACAACTGTCTCACCTTCGGCTTTGCAAAAGTGGACGTTTAGGCGTCACCGTGCAATGCAACTGTCACCATGGCAACCCATCTGGTACACACCAAAACCAGTCATCACAAAAAGGTCAACCCCCCCCATCTCACTTCACCCCACTTTCCTTCAGATCCTCCTCCACCATTACATGTGCAGCTCAGACCGACATCAGTCTCACGTGTGAACACGCACAGGGTCACTTCTACGGAAAAGTCACGATGGCAACAGATCTGATGCACGGAGGGAAAACAGAGCAGACCTGTCGGAGCCTGGTCTTCACCAGAAAAATACCCCAGACATATACACGACGACCTAAACGAGAGATGACACTTTGATCTCTGGACGATCACCTCACTGTAAAACATTTAGCAGCAAACGTGGAGCTCTGAGCTAAAAGCTAAAAGAGACGTTCAACTTTAAAGTTATTCAGCTATTCCCTGATCCACTCGTCTGTCACATGCATTTGAACTGAAATATATTCAGATACTTTCACAGCAAAATAAAAATGAGTTGCATGTATTCAATTCAGGTGCATTAATCACAGACCATGTAACTAATTCGATTATTTTCTTTATAGCTTGTCCTGGCCTCATCTGAACTCCACAACCATCTGACAGACATTTACAGAGCGGGCTTTGGGCTTTTGTCCTGACATGCAGTGTGAACTGTGGCAGCTTATATAAACAGGTGTGTGTGTCTTTAAACTCTCAGTTCACTTTACAACAGACGGACTCTATTCTAAACTCATTAAGACAAATTAAAGCAAACAGGAAGCACCTGACCACAGTTTGGTGCCACAGCAAAGGGTCTGAATACTTCATACTGAGTGCGAGAGATTTTTCTTTTTCTTCATAAAATAAGTAAAAAAATACTAAAAATTCTAAACCTTCACTGTGTCATTCTGGGTTAATGAGCGTAGACTGATGGATGAAAAGTGGAAATGTTGTGTGTAAAGAGTAAATAACAATGTGAAGCTGATGTATCTCAACCTAAAAAGTACAAACGTGCTGTAAAACCACAACTATTGACTAAAACTGCATAAAGCTTCACAGCTACAGAGCTGAGAAAAAGTCACTGCCAGCTCAAAGTGTGTTTGGTGCCATGACTGATGGGTTTCTAAATCTGTCGCACTCTGCTGTGGTGTTGCTCATTCAACGTCTGCTCCACCCAGACGTCTTCCTCTCTGTCCTAAAACAGAAGTAACAATGACTTCACCACACAAACAAATGTTTTCAGCTCCACCACCTGGAAGACGAAACTCAGGGTGAAGTTTGACTTTACCCAGTTTTACACAGTGTTGTTACAGCTTCTTGTGACTTGTTGTGTTAGCATGTGGACTAATCTTACAACAGAAGATTCAGTGTGTTTATTCTTAACTCAGGTCATTTCTGTGAACGAGTGTGAAAAGAACCACATTAACCAAACATCATTTCACTGAGTCATAATCATCATCTGCTCATTTAAACGGTGAGTTCCAGTTTATGTCAGGGTGATACATCACTGACACGTTTCCATCTACTACTAGTTCAGTAGCTTTATTTTAACCACGTTCACCATGTTAGTCACAAACACAGTCACATCTGATTCTTCCTAGAACAAGTTCTATCAAATCAACTAAAGAAATCATTTCAGATACTTCAAACTGTGTGTGAGTTTTGGACACAGACTTTATGAAAACCTGCTGAAAACAAAGTGACGTGTTCATTCGTATATAAAGTTTCATTTCATTTAAACAGTGCATGTTTCTCACTGCAGCAGACTCTGGGTCATTGGCTGGTTTTAAGGGGAAACTCCCCTGAAATCCTCTCAACACTTTCATTTGTGATGTTTTCATATTTTCATCCTTTCACTGAATGGAGTTCTACAACATCTACATAACCAGAGACAACTGTTGTATATGTAAAGTGAAGGTGATGGTGATGGTGAGACCCTACAGGTCAAACTCACCATGTTCTGTAGCTGCACTGCATTCGGACTGGTTTTCTGGCCATGTGGTTATGGAAGCAGGTTTCTTCTCTGAACCTGAGATGACTCAGTTTCTAACATTAAACGTTCCCGAGGCTGATGGGAATGTCTGTATGTGACGTCACCAAACCACTGTGTGGTGCCAGTAATGAAGGTGTATCAACACCAGCTGCTTATAAAATTAAATCCATTTATAGAGTCATCTCAGTCTACTGGGACTAACCAGCATGTGAGTCTTTCTGTTCAGGAATGTCTGAAAGATCTAAATGACCTGCGAGTCCCTGTCTCTACTCGAGGTGCCTGTGAGGAGCTGCTACAATCAAACACTCTACAGTCCCAAAAAAGGCTGTTCAGTGACAACTGGACTTGTTTTAAGTTCTTGCAGACGTTTCACCTTCCACCCAGAAGCTTCATCAGTTCTGACAGCAGCAGCTTTATAAACCTTGCGACGTGGAGCGTTACCGACTCCACAGGGTTTCTAAGTCTGCCTGACCTGGACTGACTGAGGATCTTCACAGACAGAATGCTTTAAATGTTTGTTCTGGTTTCATGTGCAACCAGACTTGTCGTCGTTTTCTTTTCTAAAGTGAAGCCACACTTCTTACCGCGCTGCATCTTTCACACACTGTTGTAGTTTGCTAAATTAGCCATGCATGCCAACTCTTATTTAAACCAACGATCTGCACAGCATTGGTTTTGCGTTTCAGAACCGTTGTGCTTAACTGAAATCCGATTTCTGCTGCAGGTACTTGGTACTTTCCATTCTGAATTTGGTTCTGATTTGGAACAGAGTTTTGGTTCCCAACCCTTGGTCTATCTACAAATCCCAAACCTCCATGTAGGTCTGTGTTCAAGTTTTAAACTTTGTGCCAGTCCGTTTCCTAAACCAGTGGTTCTCAAATTGGGTCCTCAGGCCCCACTGCCCTGCTTGTTTTCCAGCTATCCGTGGTGAACTGGTATCTTCCAGCTTCTGACTGACTGAACACACCTGGTCCAGGTAATCAGCAATGAGTAGGGCAGGGGTATCTGGAAAACAAGCAGGACAGTGGGGCCTGAGGACCCAGTTTGAGAACCACTGCTCTAAACTACCTGATTCTTCTTAAACACACAATAAACTACCTGCAAGGCTGTCCACAAGATCTAAACCTGCAATAACTAGATGACCCGTCTATCAACAGATGCTGGACTAGCTGCAGGTCTTTCTACAAGATCTGAACTATCTGTAATTCTACTTGCAATAAAGTACATCTACCACTGTTGTACTACCTGTAGGTCTGTCTGCACGAAGTAAACTGCATGTTTACCACAAGCAGATCCATCTACAAAAACTAGAATAAGTTCAAGAATATTATCAGGTCACAATCTACCTGGAGGTGTAAAAGGTCTGTTGTCACAACTTCAACCTACCTGGTCTACAAAAACCACGTGTAGGTCTGTGTGACGAGTCTTCACAAACCAGTGTTAGAGAAGCTACTTTGCTTCAGCACAGCTTTGCGAGTTAGATATTTCTTCACACTAGAACATAATTCAGACTGCAGTGTTCTGTCTGAACTGTCTGTCTGAGAGCGTGATTGCCGAACCCAACAAATGTACTTTTGTGTCCAAACCCACCACAGCGTTTTTTATTCGGAAGTCACCATCATCACAGTCGTTTTAATGACCATTTAAATTACACTGAAAGAGTGAATTTGTGTTTTCTGTTTAGTTCAGAATAGTCACAAGTGAAACGTAAAAGTTTGATATACGTGACCTGTGAGCCTAATGGACCCTGATCATGATTTCACAAACCTTGGGTACCAACCGGTCCCATCGAGTTGGACAAAGACAAAGCAACTTAAACTACTTCATTAACAACGTGATCTAATGGGAATTTTTTGTACAAAATACACCTGCTGGTTAACAGGTCGTACGTTAACCAATCAATACAAAAATAAAAGACTTCTAATGGGAAGGTGCTGAATGTGTATTTCCTCCCAGCCTGGTCAGTGGAGCCGGTCACTGTCGGTCGGGTCCTGCAGGTTCTACCTGGAAACACTGATCCAGGTGTCAGTGTATGTCCTGGGACTCCACTCACTCTGTGATTTGTACAGTTTTTACATCCTCTTGTTGCTTTTAAGTGAATTTCTGAACTTTAGCTAAACTCACTAACACGAACTTCTGGACAATAAAAGGCTTTAAAGCAGGTTTAACACAGGTAAATGCCGCAGCGACATGTGGAATCTCCCACCGTTACCGGGCTCGTTTTGCCGAGTGCATGTAAACCTCGTGGTCCGGGTCTGTGGACTCACCTCGGTCTGGTCGCTTCACCTGTGCTGCTGGAGAAAAGCGTCCACGGTCCTCACAGGAGGCGGTAAACCGGGCAGCTCTACCCCGCCTGCGGCTCCTCATCAGCGGCCGCTCTCATTCTGAACACTCGGTGACAGAGACAGAGCGAGGAGACGTGTTATTGTTGAACCCGGGGACAGAAACCACTTCCTCCAGTGTCAGAGTCACAAACTGAACCGTTTACTGGAACTGACTCAGACTGTCGCTTCTGTTCAACAGGCTGCGGCTAACAAGCTAACAAGCTAACCGCAGCCACTTCCGGCTGCAGCCTTCAAAGTAAAAGCCGGCAGTCACACACTGTCCCTCAGTGGCAGGAGGAGGATGAAGTGACGTGAAGATATCATCAGGTTAATTCAGACAGTTAAATCCGACGTTTTCAGCAGGGCACCATGTTTGTGAAAAATCACTGTGTCTCTTTGTTTTTCTGTTTTAAGGCTCTGGAGAAAGTGTCAGTCTGTTGTTGAGCAGATGTCACACTCGTTGTTTTAGGGCAGGTGTAGACAACCCTGGTCCTAGAGAGACACAGTCCTGCTTTTTACCTGGATCAGGTGTGTTCACAAGCTGTCAGGTCGCATACACACACATACATACATACAGTACTAAAATCAATCATGTGTAGAGGTTTTAACTAAACTAAGAATAAAAGATGTCGCCAGCTCTCTTTTATTGTCTAATTACAGCTTTAGGACTGAACAGTTGGTTGGGAATAACACTTGTTGCCAGCCTGTAGCTCCACCCTGCTTTGAAAAGATGTGTAGGAGCCATTTATTAGTTTTAATAGTTAGTGTCTCCCCCATGTGTTTGCTGCAACAAGCTCAGACTTAATTTGACATTAAACTTGTGTTTCTGTGTCTGACACTGGGAACTAACACACTTCTACTTTTTTTACAGGAACTGTTTTAGTTCAAACAGAAGTAGGAAACTTGCTGATTGATCATCTCACACAGTAAACAACTGTGCTTGTTTTCAATCTACAGCACAGATCTTTATTTCTGTCTGTTTAACTTTATTAATCTCAGAGGGGCATTTATTGGGTTTATATTTAGTGTATGAGCAGCTGTAACATCCCAAAGCTTTTTCCTCCTGCGATTAACAAAGTTGTTGTCTTAAATCTTAAATCACCGTGCAGGATAAAAAAATATTTCTCTTTAATTAATTTCAGATCATTGAGCTAGTTTGTTGTTAACGAACACCATTTGTTACGCTTTTATTCTGACAGTCCATCACCAGCTTCCGGTGTTGCTTTGATTCCAGCTTGACACAGACTCCTGACTGGTTCAGCACTAATGGTCTTATCAGGAATCATGATGTGGTCACACTGAAACCTGAAGAGAAGTTTTGATGATTGAAAACAATAAAAGGGAGAAAGTTTCATGTTTGTCTGGGATTTTCTGCAGGAGAGAAACTTCTGACCTCACTTTTCTACTCTAAACAACTCTAATCACGTTTGTCCTTAAGATTTTTATGCACAAACACATGAAACAGTTATTTACTGATGCAGTGAAGATGTTTCTCATATGAGCTTAACGATGTGACTGAAACATGGTCGAGGACACTAACTTCAGTTAGATTCATATATACAGTATATACGAGTGTGTACTGTGATACTGTGATGTTAAATCCACTCGTCTCCACACAGTAGCTGAGTTAATTTTTTACTTTTAGTGTCTCATCAGTTTTATGCTGGTTTCTGTTTTCTGTAGACACAAAATGCAAATCACCTACAGATAAAGCTGTAAAATGTACAGTAAATACTCATCACTGACCGAAACAGACTGAAACTCATAATAATGAACGTCCTGTAAAACATTTAACTTTGCACAGAAGTGTTAGTGTTATAACTGGAATTAGTATTCAAATTATTCCAATTCTAATTATTAGAGTTTGAGAGGTGTTAAAGGAACAATATGTCAGATATTTACTAAGTTACTGTGATATGTCCTCAGAGACTAAACACACATGCTGAAATAACATTTGAATTCAGGGTTTTTACTTGTACCAGAGTATTTCTATTCAGTGGTATTTCTGCCTTTTACTTAGATGATTTGAGTACTTGTGGATCTTATAGGAACATGTTCTCTAATCTTGAGGTCTGCACCATGGGTTTAATCAACTTGCTCCTCCAGCTGTTCCATGTGGATTTAAGATAAACACGAAGCCGCTCTTCGACTCCTCATGTCTGCTTTGGTTTACATGTTACAGTCTGTTTTTCATTTCTCTAGAAAGTTCTGATTTCTAGCTTCTAATCACATCTGCTTAGAACATCAACAGTTTGTTTTATTCTGTGGCGTCACGAAACCTGAGACCACATCAAAAACAACTGTGATATGTTCATGGAAACTTGAAAATAATCAGAGTTTATCAGAGTAAATCTGTGACATTGAACAAAAGTTACACAAGTTTGATTTCTGACAAATAGTCCAGAATCTGAACTATGGCTTTATTTTATGTGTCACAACGTTTGTTTCTAAATCCTCAAACTTTGTTTATTTCCAGGTTAAAGTGAAAATCTGATATTTTCAAAGTTGTTTCATTTTCTGTAAACTACTAAAAAACTTTATTTCCCGTTAAACGAGTCTCTCAGAGAAAACTCAGTCACTTCTCAGAAAGAGAAGGCTGCTTTATTAAAACCACTGAAGCAGGATCTGACGTGGAAAGAATATTAATTATTCACTCAGTGCACTTGCTCAGCATGTGGACTAAATGTGGGCTTTTCCTGTGGGACGGGGCTGCTGGAGCTGCATTCAGCTCAGAGACAAAAGTAAAGTCAAACGTCTCATCAAGCCTCCTGTGAATGTTGTCTTTTCTTTTTCCCGCAAACTCAGAAACTAAGAACCTCAACAAATCTTGAAGAAGTTATTCAGTCTTTTAGGTTTTATGCTGTGAGCTGTTTGAAAATGTTTTTAAATGTAAAACATAAGAGATCAGAATAATTTACAGACATGAATTATCCTGCTTATTCATATTTTCTGCTTTATTTACCACTTACATTGTTTTTTATGTTTCATCTAGCTTATCTTGGTTTAAATCTATACTTATATCTTTCTTTGTGCATTAGTCCCAAATGATCACTGCTCACATTTCATAAAGCTCTTTGAACTGAGTGAAACGACACATATTTTATTGATTGATGTTTTCTAATGTTTTATTTTGCCCTGAACATCAGATTATTAAATTCACTTTAACATAACTGAGCAGAACCTGGAAATGTCGTAAATGATTGAACTTTTTACTGACTGATCCTTTCTTCATCCGCTCTGTATAAAACTCAAACATCAGTCCATGTTCCACGTCTCAGCAGGTTATTATCATTTAGTAATTATATGAGGCAGTAAGCAGATCTGAGGTCAGATCATTGGTGTGACGCCTCCTGCAGCAGCTGAACTGCAGCCTCCTTGTTGTGTCTGCGCGCCTCCTGCAGAGGACAGCTCCCCCACCTGATAGAGAGACAAAACTACATCAGGCACTGCTGCAGAGAAAAGAAGTACTCACGTTTTACTCAAGTAAACATACTAATACTACAGTGTAGAAATACTCAGTCACATGCAAACGTGCTGCAAAAATAATTAATATCAGTCCTGTAGGTTTTTCCAGCACATCCCACTGATGCTGGAGGATTTGGGGGCCGAAGCAGCACCTTCAGCTCTTTGTAAAGTCCCTCAGACCGTTTCTGAATTGTTTTTGAAGCAGGACAGGAACATTGTCCTGCTGAAGGCTCCTGACAACAGACTGGTTTTCAGCAGGTGTGGTGTCACCTGTCTTTGAGGGAGGGGTTTGCTCCGGCATTCTCCAGCAGGAAGCGGATGACCTCAGTGTGGCCTTCAGCTGCTGCCACGTGCAGAGCCGACCGGCCGTCGTAGTCCACGGCATTTACATCCACTCCAGACAGGAAGTACCTGCAAAACACCACAAAAACAACATCAAGACACAGCTAAACATTAGATACACACAATATTCAAGATACATAAGTAGTGTGTGGGGGGGGTCTCTTTATTTTACTTTTAACAGTCAGTTTTACAGTGATTATGTAATAATAATAATAATGAATACTTTATTGATCCCCTTGGGGAAATGTAACGGTCACCTTCTCAGGGACTGAACGTCTCCTTTAAAAGCTGCCAGCAGGACATTCATGATCTGGTATCCCTGTACGGGAGAGAAGGTGGTTTTTAAATAAAAGTCTGACTGATCCTGTAGAGAGCGAGTCAAACAGGTCTGGGATCAGAGCTGACCTCAGATTCTGCCTTCCACTGTCTGTAGGCCAGAATCTGCCTGAACGGAGTCCTGATATCAAAACTGTGCAGCTGAAACGCTGAGATCAGCTCCTGCAGAAACAAACGTCCAAATGACATTGGAGAAGGCAGGCGTGAGCTGATGCAGTGATAAACATTTGGCTTAATGCTGAAAGAACTAAATACATGGACACAGATTTAGATGTTACCTGGCAGAAGTGAACAGCCCTCCAGGGGTTTCCACAGGCATTAACCTCAGGAGAAAACGCAATCAGCCCCAAAACACCAGGAACCACAGCCAGCAGGGAGCCGTGGCTGCTGGACACTGCTGGTATGGACGTCTGCAACACACACAAAACAATTACGTGACCACAAGGGAGTGTTTGTTCACTAAGAAAAGCAAAAACTGAAGACAGAGGAGACATTTAAACATGCAGTGAAATAAAGAGAAGGACTGAATATGAGCTTTAATTCGAGAGCAAAAGATAAAATAAGTAGTAATAAATATTAAACTTATGGTCAGCAGAGGTGGGTAGAGTAGCCAAAAATTGTACTCAAGTAAGAGTAGCATTACTTCAAAATAATATTACTCAAG
>JAUMHL010000027.1:25603397-25637941 GCA_032362345.1 Sandelia bainsii
TGAATTATTGTGAAATATTGATTATAATTTCATTTGACATGTGTGGACTAGATTTTAATGTCTGATCTGAATTCATATAAACATTTCACAAGCTCTGCTTTGACAGTGAGATCACTATTTTGGATTTACCCTTTACTACTTTAACAGTACAGAAAAACTCAATATTTTTGAAAAATCTTTCAAGTGGTGTAAATGACATCAACACACAGTGTGATCAATAAGTAACTTGATAATTTAGGTGATTGCTTTTATTTTGTAATTTCCTATTAAAACGTTTTATTTTCAAAAGACTGCCACCAGTCCTATATAAATATAGTCCTACATGGTTTAATTTGTTCTCTAGATTCGGTTTGTTTGTGAACGTCACAACTCTAGACGACATCTCTCTGGTAGAATAAATGTAAAAATAAAAGTAAGGAGTCGAGTGTTGTCTAATGTAGCGTAGTAAGAAGCGTTTAAAAGTATGGTGCAGTAAAAATACTCTTAGAAGTACATTCTTTTCAAAAACTTACTTAAGTAAATGTAACGGAGTAAATATAACTCGTTACTACCCACCTCTGATGGTCAGTATTTGTTGTTTATAGTGAATCATAATGTCTGAAGATCATATAAGCAAGCTCTAAAAGTTCTACATAAGAAATCAAATCACTATTTCCACTGTATCATCTTATCAATTAATTCATAAGCTGGGAAAAGCAGCATCATATAAATATTTGAAGAGGTTCTTAAAAGAGGTTGTGTAGACTTTAATGACAAAAGATTATGTGGGAAACTAGTTGGTTTATATTATTTCTGGAGATGGTGAATATGCTTTATGCTGCTGATTAGTTTTTAATTTTTTTAAAAGTTGTATATTTATGGACCTCCTATGGAATGATAGCCGTTACATTATGACAGCTTCTGAGGATTCAAATGAATAAATTCTACGTGTGAATATTTTAGGCACAGTGAAGAGTGCAGTTAAGTTTGAACCATTTTCAAACACATAAAACATGTTTATAAAATTTCTAAATACCACATAATTTCCCCAGACTTTTTCCTTCACCACATTCATTCATGTAGGATGGAGACTGGACCTTGTAATGGAAAGTTGTGGAATAATCCTTCATCCCTGCCACCTGCATCATGGACAACATGCTCCGCGTTGCAGCTGGTGACAACACCTGGTCACCTGACAGTGGACAAAGGCCCCCATTGGCTAAGGAAGCAGCCATGGCAGCTCCTGATTCACAGGTGACCTCTGTTGAGGAGCACTGTCAGACAGCAAAGATACATTAGAGATACAGTAGAGTCAGTGGTCATGTTGACAGTATTGAGGACTTGGAAGTTCACAGTAGAGTATTGTTACCAAAGATCTGCCCGACTACTGAAACTGAACATTGCTGCTTTCTTGAAGTTAATCATGGCTAATTCAGATAAAAGAGCATTGTTTCTTCATCTTACTAATAATCTCCCTAAATAATGCATTTAATTGAATAAAATCATATTTAGGGTGGCACGGTGGTGTAGTGGTTAGCACTGTCGCCTCACAGCAAGAAGGACCCGGGTTTGAATCCACATGTCGACCGGGTACCTTTCTGTGTGTAGTTTGCATGTTCTCCCCGTGTCTGCGTGGGTTCTCTCCGGTTACTCCGGCTTCCTCCCACCATCCAAAGACATGCATGTTAGGTTAACTGGTGACTTTAAATTGTCCGTAGGTGTGAATCTGAATGTGAATGTTTGTCTCTATAATTCAGCCCTGTGACAAACTGGCAAAACAGTTGCCTGATGACCCTTACGAGGACAAACGGTTAAGATAATCATATCTAGTGTCAGTGTGTCCAAGGAAATAACAACATACAGTATATACTGTAACACCCTCTACTCCAGGAGAACCACAAGGATCCATACTGGGGCCATTTTTATTTAGTTTATACATCAGTGATCTCTGGTCTGTGTGTGATGATGTAGAAATCTAATATTTGCAGATGACACATTCATATACACCCAGAATTTAATCCTGTCTTTACTGAACTCCAATGTCTCAGCTACTATCCTTCACAGCCGGGCTCTACAGTTACTCTACAGCTTTGTGCTGCAGAGAGTGAACATTAGAGTGTGTGAATGTGATAAATTTGGACACAGTGTAGAATGAATCTGAGGGCATATGATGAAGATGGTAAAATGGACAGATTACCAAAAACTGACAGTTTTGTACAAATAAACAGCTAGCAGCTAAAAGAAATACAAAATAGATGCCACATGACCAAAAAAACAGACGGCAAATGACCAAAAAGAAATACAAAACAACTGGAAATGTATGATCATTTATTTCTCTTCTTTATAGAAGGGGTCAGGGGGCTTTTACCTGTCTGTCCACATTTTTTATTTAACAAGCTTCAGTATCTGCTGGGACAGAGAAAAAAAAATAATGTTAAAGATGAATGTTACCTGCAGCATTAGATCCAAAGCAGCATTAATGTCCACCTTCTCTGGAAAACACTGAAACCGAGGAGTTTGGTTAGAAACATGTGGAGACAGTACTGACAATATCTAATCCTTTAATATTTACCTTTTGTTCCTGCAGATAGAAGGACAGAGCATGGAGTCTGACACTGGCCTTCCTGCTGCTCTGATAACTAAAGATCAGACAGTAACGATGAAACTCAGTTTAGCACCTCCTTCATAAATACATAAGTATGTAGCTGTATATCAGTCTGTCACAGGACAGACTAGAAATAAAAGCCTGGGAATTTGATGTCAGTCAATCAGTGTATGTATTTGTGGGGTAGGGGGAAATATTTTCACTGTTGGATTAATCCACATTTGACTCACTGGTGTGTTTTATAATTTCTCAGCAGCACCGAGATATGTTGATATAGTTACTGTTGGCTGACTGTGAAAAAAGAAACTATTACCAGCCTTTCAAATACAATATTACTTATATAATGCCACTACTCTTGTTTTCTCAGTAGTACTGCAGAAGTATCAGTACCTGGTGCAGTTTAAGTTGGCGTGCTCTTTATTGCAGAGTCTTCGGATGACGTTCAGCACCTACAGTACAAATAAACTAACACTCAGTTTGTTACTAATTGGATGTTCAGAGATTCTACCCGTTGTCTTCGTCACTTACAGAGTCGTACTTCTCTTCTTCCTCTGCACACAGCCTCCCTGCCAGCTGGGGACACAGCAATTATATTAATGTTAACAGGATACAGTACACAGCATTGTGCATGGGCTTTAGGAACTGTAAATGTTTAGATTCTTATCCAACGGGAAAGAAGCCTTAAATTCATTCTGCAGCATAACAAGCCCAAACATCCAGACAAAGACAGAACCAAGAGCTACAGTACATTCAGAAATAAGAAGGAGTCTCTGGAACAGATGCTGTGACCCCCACAGAGCCCTGACCTCACTGTGCGCTCACTGTGCTTTTAGTGTTGTAGATGAATGACTGGATGGACGACAGAGGTACCTGCAGTAAAGATGTAGTAACGATGGCTCCCGTCTCCGTGAGTGGGCTGTGAGGGATCCCTGTACAGAAGAATATTAATAAAAATGTTACTGCATACTGCTTTCTCACAGTGACTCGGTACTGTTTATTATAGAAGGAAAACTGACAAAGCTACAGTCTCCTGCAGGAAACAGAGACTTTGAATGATGTTTGGCAAAGAGTCGCTGGTCTTGGACCTGTTTTAGTGAGGGTGAATGGAGAGTCGTGTCTGGAGTACTCCTCGACACCAACGTATCTGTGGACGAGATCAGAGCCCAGCAGGTCCACTGCCATGCCATAAACCAGTGGCCACGACACCTCGCCCAGAACCAAAGAGCCGGCCCAGTCGCCCAGAGACAATCTGACCGACAGAGGGAGTGAGGGACAGACAGAAACAGAGATGGACACAGTCAGAGAGGTGCTGATTGTCCTTTATTGAAGAAATGACTGTGTTGGCTCTTTACACACAGCTGATTGCTAAATTATCTGTCAGACAGATGGAAGTGAGAACAGGCTGAGGTCACTCAAACTTTATCACTTTTATGTTTTGTATCGACGTAAATCACGTCTGACTAAATGTGCAACAGTGTTTGACTTTATGCTGATGACAGTTATTTATGCTCAGATCCTACTGAGGCTCAGGTTCTTTCACAACTTCAGCTTTAGCTTTTGATGCTGTTCAGCTTGATCTGAAGCTCATCTTAAATACTGAAAAAATAAATGCGTATCATATTTACACAACAGATTTTGTTTTAAGGCTATAAAGAAGCTGGTCTCTGCTACATTTCTGACTATTCTTGACTTTGGAGTGATTTTGTACTTTAAATGCATCATCTCAGTGCTTACAGTACCTTCTCTGTACACTTAGTCTTATTAAAAAGAAGTTTTTTATAATTTGTCTACTCTAACAGTCTACTCTCTTAGTTACATTGCTATAAAGGTGAAAAGTGATATAATAATATATCAATAAAAATGTATAATGTACTGGAGTAGCCATATTTTGGAGTATCTCAGTCTGTACATACCTCTGTCCATCCACGGTGCAGATTGAGATTCCCCACTTACTGCTGTCCATGCTCTCTCTTTCTTTCTCCTGCTTGGACAAAAACAGAAGAGTAAAACGTGACATGTTAATATAAGACCTGTGACCTGACCAGTAGATTGATCAAACAAGCTCAGAGCTGCTGTTGGACATTAAAGGCAAAATGTCTTCCAGCATGACCTGGATGACTGATTTTTTTCAGGTTCTACCACAAACAAACAGTCAAACCTATGAGCCAGGGCCGGCTCTTGGCATAGGCGAACTAGGCGGTCGCCTAGGGCGCCACTTGCTGGAGGGGGCCCAGCTTCAAGCCCTCAAAAACAAAAGTTGCTTGCAAATATTGTCAGTCGTGTGTTTTTGAGCTCATTTTCTGTGTAGTTACTTATTTTCTCCCTGTATGAACCCTCATGATTCTCTCCACAATAAAGGGAAACGCGATAGTTTGTCCTTTTACAGCCGGGATTCGTCCACAGACCCGGTTTCTCGGTTACTGCGCCCGCAGCATGCGCCCCTCTCCTCCCCCGCCTGCACAGACACACACACGCAGACCTCCAGCTGACAGAGCGACAGAGTGACAATGTCCGGCAATAAGTGGAGAAAATATGGACAAACATATTAAAGAGTGAGAGAAAGAGAGCACATTGAACAACTGGATTCGACCTCAAAGACATTCTGCAGATTTATCAAGTGTGAAATATGAGCTCATCATGTAGATATAATACAGCAGATGATCAGACCTGATGGAGAACAGTTATTCAAAGTTTCTATGTCGATCACCAGATCAGTAACACTGATCATAACTAGATAATAATTTTGTCATGTTGAACACATCAAGTCTCTGTCTGCTGCAGCTCCATGTTTTATTTGTACTGTACAGTAACAGGTGAATCTACTCTACATCTGTCCTGGACAGATGCACTGTGAAAATATTTGTTTTATGTTGTCTTTGCACATTCAGCTAATTATTATAAAGTGTAAAATTTTTAAATATAATTAGGGTTAGGCTTAGATTTATGGGTTACGGTTAGGAATGGCTGTGCGCTTGTTGATTATGGGGCACCAAACCGTAATCTAGCCTAGGGCACCAAAATGGGTCGGGCCGGCTCTGCTATGAGCTGTTTGTCATCTTCACATCACATTATGTTTGGAAACTGATCTCAGACTCTACCAGGATGTTTTCTTGACCTGCAGGTGCAGAACTTACTTTCACAGATGACAGCTGTCGACACCTGGAGAACAACTTCTGAGTCTCTTCAGTGAAGGTGGAAAAATCTGGAATCACAAATCGTCCCTGCAGAGCTTTCAGGATGAGGGAGACAAATCCTGTGACGCATCTACAGCCGGAAGCAACAACCACAAAGTCAACCAATTCAATAAAAAGTGTCAAATACCACGATCATAAAGTGGGATCAGAATAACAACCTCTACCAAAACACGACGTAAGCGTCCTGTAACTGATAACTACACAGTAACAGGAAGTAAAGCAGCATGAAATCTGCAGTATGCTGGCGGTAGATTTATAAGTTCTAGAGTCCCTGAGAAAATACTGCAGAGGAAGAAGAGTCCTGCTGAAGAAGAAAGAATAAATACAGAAGGAAGGCCGGACCTGTGGAAGGTGTTTCTGTCCACTGATCCCTCAGCATCCTGCAGCTTTCTCAGGTGGAAGAAACATTCTCTGAGCCGAGGGTCGGACCTGTGCAGACCTGAGCCCCAGATGGCCTGAGAGAGGAAGCAGCACATGGTGTCACTTACACGTATGTAACACTCAGTCACATCGAGAGTTAAGCTGTGACCTTTCATTCCTTCACCTTTCTTTGCCTGCTCCACCTGTTGACTGCTTTGTTTCTTTTCCTACTATTTTACTCCATAGCTTTAGAGGGGGGGCGGGGGGGCACAGTCCCACATCTACTGTATGGTGCAACAGTCATCTTTTTACACTATTTTAAGCTGTGATGCCAAGAAGTACAATTGGAGAGAGACTGGTAATTAGACACTTTCTAGAGGTGGCGAAGTGTGTTAAACCACCACTGTCAGACAAGTTCAAACTCAAATACACATTTTTTCTAAATCAAATAATCTGATCTGTCTACATATTCCAAAGAGCTAGTACACCGATTTACTAATGTGGCATTAGTAAGGACTTGGTAAAAATTGGCTTTAAAAATGGCCGAAGACGAAGCAGCAGAAACCAGCGTGTTAAAGAATATTTTAAGCTTTTATAGGCAACAGGTAGATGACAGGAAACCAAACTCATTTGGATTAAAATTAGGGGAATAACGATTCACATAACCGAGTCATGTATCACAAACCCTGGGTTCTACTTCCCATGATGCAGTTTGATAGCCTCAGTTCATAAGAGACTTTCTATAAAAAAAAATGGTAGCCTCAAGCTGATGTGACGCTTTTATCCTTCAATACAACTATTTCTGATGATGTTTGGGACTTTGTTAGTTTTCCTTTGTATATTAGTAAAAATACCTCAAAGAACTGGTTGACTTTAAGTCTTCCATCTGAAGCGAAGCTGTCAAACAGCACATCAGCAGCCCTGGAACAACACAGGAGTCAAAACTGAGTTTCTCTTCACAAACCAGAGCTGGGAGCTGAACTTTGATAACTGACTGTTAGACTTACGCCCTGCGTTTGGACGGACTCTGCTGAGGGGGGAACCAGGGCTGGGAGGGGGGACAGCTTCTGTCCTCTGGCTGGACCGCAGCCTGAGGCAGAGGAGGCTTCAAGCAGCCATTACTGACAGACACTGGGACCACTGCACACACAGGAGCACATGATTTCATGACGCAGCATAAGAAGAGAAACAAACCTCCTGTCATTAGTTTATCTGCAGGATTTAAACTGACACAGAGCAGTTAACAGAACATTTTACTTTGAACCAGGAATAAAACAAGAATAAAGATACAAATTTAATACTGTAACTCCCCATGATGATGGAGGCAAAGTAAGGATAAAACTTTCTAGTACAATCTTTATTTTTCTTACCACAGTTGTTCAACAGGGAAACAAAAACAAACCAAAAAGATTTAAGAGGAAGATGATCTTTGGTGGGATCTATGGTTAATAACAGGAGGATTGATCACAGCAAGAGATGAATGTTCAAGTGTCTTCAAGAATGAAGATGATGAAAAATGATGAACCTTTGAACAAAGTAATCGATCATTTTAACCAAGACCACAATCGTCCTCTAAACCAAACCAAGTTGTTTTGTGCCTAAACCTCAACCGTAGTAGTGAAAGCAGCAATGTCGCCCTGGCGTCAGAGCAGTAACAGAAATGTGTCGTCTCCTGGATCTGTACCTGCAGGTCCAGGTCTGACCAGGCTAATGGGCTTCTGGACTGGGCTCTGGACCTGGCTCTGGATTAGGCTCCTGGGTGCTGGACGGGGAGCTGCATCCTTGACAACAGAGAAGGTTTTTCCATATTAAGCTAATAAATGACCTTTTTTATACATCGTCTCCTGGTGGATTTACTCTGACAGGCTCCTTTCACATCTCTGGAAAGACACTGAAAGGTTTGTATTTAAATGAAAGACAACAGGACCATCTGAAGATTCTCAGAGGAACAGCTCTTTGATCAGTCTGACTTCAGAAGACGAGGATATGGAAACATGTTCAGGCAGCTCTACCTGGTTCTCAGCGTTCCTCTGACTCTCGTCTGTCATCCGTCCATCCTCTGCCAGGGAAGAGAAAAGAAACTCCTTCAGTCTGACGTTGTTTGAGCGGCTGAGCTGAGACAGGTAAGTAAGCACCTGATCACCTCACTTTAAAGTCAAACCCACTGAAAACATAAGACGAATACTACAAACATGTGCTACATATAAAACAGTATGTACGATAGATATGATGAGTAAGATTAGATATGCATGTCAGAGGAGGAGACAGTTTGCTGAGAGGCTGCAGCTTTTATCAATGTTTCTTTTGTTCCGCTTTTTTCCCCTCGGTTCAATTCATATTTTTGATATTAAAAACCACTTTTTTGCAAACATCATATGTAAGACATAGGTATGAGTTTTCAGCTGAGCTGTGATGAACACGCCAGAGAAACTACATATGTACGACACATAAAACATGATATGTTAACATGTGATATGACGCAGAAAATAACATCACACAGTAACATACTACAGGATGTGTTACATGTTACAGTATGTACAGTGCAGTACTGTATACACTAACACAACATGAATTACTGTTTCATATCTTACAAGATAAAACAAAGTTTACTGGATTCATTCATTTTGGGCACAAGTGTTGCTCACAGCTGTGTAAGAAACTGATTTACAGCATTTTTCAAATAAAAAACAGATGTTACAAAGTCCAAAGTTTTTCATGTACTGTGTTTCTATGGCATGTACATATATAAAATACATGTACTGTATTGTACACAGTACAGTACATTATTTCAACATCAGCATATATTTTAAACTGGCTAGTTGCAAATTACGCTGAGTATATATACACACGTACATTCAACGCATTCACATAGTTGAAATAGCTGAACATCCGGAGCAGTTGTGTGTGTTTTGGAGTTGGTTTGGTTTGAGAAGATCACATTCAACATTCTCAGTGTTTCTGTGGGAGAACAGAAAAACAGACGGAGGTGGAGCGATGGAGCAGCTCTGTGGTGATGACTGGGCAGCAGCTTGATTTAGACACCACCAGATGCCGCCCACGCAGGGATACTTCACAGACCACTAAGTACAGGGTGTTACACACACACACACAGCACATACAGACCTTTCATATCAGGATCTTTATTGGGCTCCAGCAGCTTGTTGCCGTCCAGACCACCATAACGTTTCCTCCATTTGCGTCTGAGAGAAGGAGTTCTCTGAAAACTGCAGAAAAGATGAGAAAATTCACAATTATCAGTCAGTCAAACTTGTGCATCGTTCATTTTGGACAGGTTGAAGATTTACAGACGACAGTAAAACAGAATAAATGTGAGACTAATATGCAACAAAGAAAAAAAGACAATTCAACTAAAGCTGGAGATAAGAAATATGAATTCAATAAAATAAATGAAGCTAAAGAGATTTTAAAACCTTTTGAGAACCTCAGGCAGATTCTACTTTGGTTTAATAACAAATCAGTGTCAACATGAACATGAACAAACTGTGTCCAGAATTCTTTAATACAAAGTTATAAATACACATTTATTCCCATGAAAAGCAAACAATGATTCACAAAACTTCTCTGGCGAAAAAAGCTGGTCACATTTTGTGTTGTGAGTTTATACATTATATAAGTGCACACTCACTTTTACTGCTGGAAGAATTAAAAACCCATCAGATTATCTGAAAAATACACTTTTTTTTTTTAATTATTGGAAAAGTTGACATTTTCTGGAGGCTCACGTGTTTTAGAAACCGCTCCGAGTCGACTAAACAGCTTCTTCAGTCTCAAAACTCAATGTACTGATCATCTGATGCTGTGCTCACTTTAACGTCTGATCTTGGATAAAACTGATCCAGGTTCTACAGAGCCTGTTAACGTGTCGACACAGATGTTGGTGGGTGTTTTTAAACTTGTGGACCCCACAGTCTGTTTATTCTGATGAACCTGTGCTGAAGTTTGATTGATCTGTGTCCATCTCATTTGTATCAATGAGGCCAAATATTTACTTCTGATGATAAATTGTTTTAATTCTTATCTGTGTGAATCACATTAAAACTGAAGGATTTTCATTTTCCAGTCCCATATTTTCCTCTTTTCTGCTCATGCTGCTCTGCCACGTCTCAGCCTGCCCCTCACCAACACAGCAGGAATGTACAGCTGGAGAGTCTCCAGCTTTATGGCAGCTTCACGACATGGAAAAAGTCTGAGCATTGTTCAGGAACAGTCACTGTGAGATGGAGCCAGAAAACAAACTCAATGTAAAGTGACTGTTTTTCTCACCACAGCTCTGAACTGTCCTCTGCCTCCTGGTTCTGGTTGTTCTCCATCGTAGGTTTCAGGTGTTAGTCTAGTTTTCATGTAAGACAGTACGCCTGGTGAAGCGGCTGGCTCCTCCGTGAGTATGTCTGCAGGCTAAAAACCTTCTTTAATGAATGGGATGTTTTGGAGAGGAGGGGAAACCAGTCAGCGCCTGCAGACACTCCCTTTGCTTTGGTCCACATGGTTTAACTACAGCAAAAAAACATTAAATATAGAGTTTGTTTAGGGTGTGATACAAAAACACAAAAAACATGTTAAAAGTAGACACAGGCTGAACACAAACATTTCAGGTATTATGTGTCTAAACTCAAAACAAGTATGATACAGAAAACAGTATCTTCTTTGCTAAATACTACAGTTTGATTCAAATTTCTAAAAACAATATAAATATTGTGCATTAAAGCACAAAAGTATTTGCATTAAAATTATGCAGAATGGCCCGTTCAAAATTATGTATATCATATTAGAATATAACTACAACAGGTAATTATTGGTTTAAGTACTTTCTGCACTGCTGGGTACTTTGGTTGTTCAGACACCTGGATCAATAAAGTCTTATTCAAACCCAATAATAATAATACATCCGAATTTATTTGTTGATTATCTTTTGTCTCTTTCATTTGAATCTGTAGAGCAAATAACTTTAGTGCAAATATTTCCTTCTGAAATGTGTAGAAAAGTGAATACTCAAAATAGACATAAAATATTACAGATGTACCTCAATGGTTCGGTAGGAAAACTTTTACGTTGAAAATCTTGACCGGACGTGTATATTTCGAAAAGCGGAAATTAGCGTGTTTACGTTGTTAGCATTTCTGTTCCGGCTAAGCTAACCAACAGTTAGCAAGCGAGCAGGTAGCAGGTACATGTTTTCCCGGACAGATTTAAGAATAACCGGTAAATTTCTACGACATTTTCAGTCATTTCGAGTAGAAACGTTAAACAGTTTATGTCACATCTTCCCGGGATTCTGCCGTCCGTTAACCGTCCTCTCCCGGTGCAGACAGACCCCTCTGCCCGGTGTTAACCTTAACGTTACCTGGGTAAGAAGTTACTCCTCCAAAAACAGACAGATGCCGAAAAAAGAGAAAACGGTGAGTTGTTTTATTAACAACTACAGTAAAACTAGCTTGTCAGATGTTTCTCTCCTTCTTGTGTTAATCAGCTCCTGCTGCTCTGAGAAGCCTTAAATATTTGTTGATAATGACGTAACTGTCGCTTTATGTATTTTAAGTATCTGTCTACTGAATTATAAACTTTAAATATGACAGACAGAGGTGGCAGAAGTTCAGTCAAAGCTAAAAACATTTAGTAATTGGTATAAAAAGAGAATTAATACACTACCACTGACAGTAGATGGCAGTGTGTTACTCCTGGTGTCTGATGTGATCACAGCTTCAAACCTGCACCCGGGTACAGTGCTTCACTAAACCTCTGTGCTCCTACACCAGGTGAAGGGGCAGGCGGCTGGTGGTGGAGCAGCACAGACTGAAGCTTCAGGTCCAGTGTCTAGTGACAAAAGTGGTTGTGTAACTATAACAGTTCACGCAAAGCCCGGCTCCAAACACAGCGGGATCACAGGTCAGCTGCACTCTGTATGTAGGACAGTGAGACCCACACGGCATCACATCTTACTGTAATAATGCTTTTCTCCTCCTGCTCCTACAGAGGTTTCTGCAGAGGCGGTGGGAGTTGCCATCGCAGCGCCTCCTACAGATGGAGAAGCCAACACGGAGCTTGTACGCTACCTGGCTGAAGTTCTCAGCCTGAAGAAAAGCCACGTATCTCTTGACAAGGTTCTGAAACATGTCAGCGTTCATACCTGCTGATTTCTTCACTGTCATCACATAAATTTGACCTCCATTACAGAAACGGTCCTGATGTAAACTTGTCTTTATCCTCCCTTCATTTGTCTCTAGGGCTCCAGGTCCAGAGACAAACTCATCAGAGTGGACTCCTCCCTCAGTCCAGAGGAGGTGTTGAGGAGGCTCAGACAGGCTGTAGGCTGACAGGAGGTGGGTTGCAGCCATTTCTCTTTTTAATCATTTTCAAAATAATGTGAAGAAACTTTAGTTTTCTCCTGAAATAAAACAATACTTTATGCTGGTTCTTCTTTTTAACCACACACAGGGTTTTCACAGCCGGACCAGTACCAGGCTACTGGGGTGCTTGAAGTACCAAAACATCTCTATTGAAATGCACTGACTCAGTATGAAACACTGACATGTGGATGTCTGCAATGAGTAACTCGTGTGTTTCATGCTTTTGGTTAATGAACATGTTGGCTTTAAATAAACAGGTTATGATCTGTATAATTAAACTGAATCAAACATTTCCTACATTTAATATCTTCTGCAGGACTGTATGAAGCACGACAGAATTCAGACAGGAAAGAATTCAACAATATGTTGAAACAAAGAAAGTTTTATAAGGAAATATGAAATAAATGTATCTATACATCATATGTTAACACAGCAGGAAGCAGATAGAAACTATTTACCCACATAAAATGAACAGAGTTTAGGCAAATCATAGTGAGCTACTGCAGCTGACTGTGTAACTGTAGAACCTATACTTGGGTTTATTTGCATTTATTTACTTATTCTCTGAATATTCCAGCCTTATTCTTACTTTTGCACTGTGCCACTAAAACACTGAACTCACATATATTCTGTAGAAAGTTTGACAACAATTTAAGTTTTTCTTGTTTTCCTTAAGTCATTAATCCTTTAATTGATGGTTTGCAGAATAGTTTCATCTCTTTTAAAAAGTCACCGGACAAAACAAGTGAGCAAATGATTTTTTTATACAAATAAAGAGATTGGGGGTTGGTTTAAGTGAAATCTGTGCTCATAGACTTACCCGAATGTCTGAGTGTTTCCAGAGTCGTGATCATCAAACATCAGCTCGTCTCAAGTCTCTGAAGAAAGAAGAAAAAAATGCTCATTAGCTACTGAATCAGAGGATTGTTGTGAATTAGTGGAGCAGTAATGAGCTCGGTTTCTCTGAGTTTGAACTGAAAGGATTCAAAGAGCTGGAGAGCTCCTCTGCTGGATCATCAGCATCAAAGTCTGGACTGATAATGACTAACATCACAGCTTTTATGGAGCTTCATCCTCAAACTGCTGACTCTCATTTTACAGTCCAGCTCTCTGCACACAAACTTTCTGCTGCCGGCGACTGAGAACATTATGTAACAGTTCTCAAGTTTGACCAGCTCATCGTCACAGTCATTTTTCATGATGTGTCTCCTCTGCTGAGCCTGGATCAGCAGCTTTACGTCCCGCTGAAGCTCCTGTCTGGATGAAGGATGTTCAGACTCCGCGTTAAGCCTCTGATGGGTGACTGGACGTTCATCCCTCCTAAATTTAAGGGATTCATAAACAAATCCTCTTCTCCTGCATGTTGGACTCAGATCTCTCCTGCCAGCCTGTGAACATTTCAGTAATTTAAAGTCAGTTTAACACGAGTCGCAGGTTGTATCGTCTAAAGTAAAATGATGGAACAAATATCACTCGGTGCTGTTTGCATGGTCAAATTCACCACACTTACACAGGAGCAGGAGACACTGAACGACAATAAAACGTGTCCAGTTGTTGTTTTGTGTCTCATTGTATCTGGAGTTTTGTTTCACATTTTAGCTTCTTGTAGTTGTTTTGCATCTATTTGTGCTTGTTTGTGTATGTAGTTGTCCCGTAGATGCCTAGTCTCAGATTTTGGTGTCTCTTTTTAGTTTCTGTAGCCATTTACATCTTATTTTTGTATTTCCATGTTTAGTTATTTTGTCTCATTTCTTTATAGTTTTGTTTTTCTTTTTGATTCTCTCTTTAGGTTGTTTTCAGTCTCTTGGAGTCTCGTGTGTCTCTTTGTGGTCATTTTTTGTGCGTTGGACTGAACAAATGTTTCGTCGGGGAACCTGATGTTCGATCGTGTTAGTAGCTCCAGTTAAAAGAGCTAACAACGTCCACACAGGAAAGTTCCTGCTTTGTTTCATGGTCTGTGGAAGTTATTTTTATGTTTGATGGAGCTGGACGATTAGAGGTAATGAGGAAGATACATTTTTTACTTTCACTTCTAACAGTATTTTTACACTGTGGTATTAGTACTTTTACTGACATATAGATAGACATCCAAGTACACAGAAAAAAAAAGTGGTTTCTTTGAATAACAATAATAAAATATGGGAATATTGAACCTTTTAGTCCACTAGATTTGTCTCACAGCTTTACTTTTAAGATTAAGACAGTAATATTAAGATTATGTGAAAAACAGACATGAACCCATAAAATGTGACAGACACATCATTACAGAGTAAATCAACTACTTGTACAAGACAGTTACTACTTACAGAATCAGGGAGCTGTTGGTAGATCCACTGAACCAGTGATCAAACTGGGCACATCTGGACTGGAGGTGCAGTTGATGCCACTGAAACTGGAAAAATCCAAACTCACCTGTGCTCATGAACATTATTTATTTTTACATGTTCATATATTATATCCGAGTATATTGTAGATAATCTGAGAACACTTTACTTGGCCTAATTACAAGTTAATGTTTGTTTTTTTTGTGGCACATTTTGAGCAGGATAATACATAAGTGAGTATAATGAAGTATTGTGAACACTTGGTATAAGGACATAAATACTGCACAGTTGCTGCTGCCTGATTGAACAATATGCAGCAAATGCAGCATCTGCAGCCACAATACTTCTATAACTACAGTAAATTCTACTCAAGTTCATTTTTATGTTTTATGACCTGCTTCACTTTTTCCGGTTTTATTCATTTAATAATCAAGAGAAACCCAACACCAGCTTCTTATTCAAGAGAAATGTGAGTCAGTGGTTTGATGTGAAGTTAACAGAAGAAAGATTCAGAGGATCAAACGGACAGAAGATGATGCAGATTCTCTTCCAACACATTTCATCCTCACTTTCAGCAGTCAGCAGGATTTGTGGTGGCTGGGATGGAGGGGATGGAGTTTGTCTTCATGCTGATCCCTTCAAGAGACAATCAGACCACATCGTGGCCCAGAGCCGGAGGTTTTAAACCTCTTTCCTCACTTTTCTCTGCAAGTTTATTTATAGTCCTTAAACAGCCAAACTCACCCTGCAGGAGCTGACGTAACAAACCCAGGCTCTTAATGCTGAGGCCGTCTGTGTACCCGGCACCAAGTCCACATCAGCACAATGCTCTTATTCTCCCACTAAAGCCTCGGTGACAACAGGAGGATTTGGAGGCTGCATCTCTGACTCTGCAGCTCCGATGTTTACCGACCACAATCCTCTCAGATTGTGGTCCTAACAGAAAAGTCTGGGATCATCATAAAGTAATTTTTTTTTTTTAAAACATCGGATATCCGCAGAAATAAATTAGCATCAAGTCTCCAGTTTTCCTTTCAGAGTCCTCAGATGAGCTCAGAGTCTTAAGAAAGAAAAGTAAAATAAAAGACTGGTTCTCACTGCGGACTCCGTTACATAACACACCATCGTTTCATCTGGTTGATGTTCAACACTTTGGTTTAAACACCTGCAAAAACAAGTGATTTTCCCATCAGCCTCAGCTACACTTTAATTAGCTGATACTAACTAACCTGGTTATACTGTGAATGCACATCCTCGTGCAGTAATCTGATTACTCTGGGGTGGATGGATGTAAACACAGAACTGCTCCAGATGAAACCACTTGGCACTCTCTCTGTTGTTCTGGGGCTGTGCTGTAACTGACATGACAGTTTTAATCATTATTTCAGCAAACGTTACTCAGTGAATAATTAATTTAAGATACTGTTTAATTCACTTCATGTAAACATCAGTTGTTTCCTCTGTTTTATTTTGGTAAATGTGTCTCCGTGTGGGAGCAGCAGGTTCACTAACGCAGTGTTCAGTACTTTAAGTTTACTGTGAAGTTACTGTGTGACTGCAGGAGGCTGTAGTTCTGTTCAACAACACACAGAATTGTTTCTAATGTTAACTGAAAACTTTGTGTAGATAATTTACTCTGTGGTGTTTGAATGACGGGTGGCACAAGGTTTTATTTTACAAACCCCCCCCGACAGTGAGAAACTTGTCCATGAGGGGCCCTCGATGTTAACTGACCCTGTACACTCTGTGTTACTGCAGATTAAGTTGTGTTTATTTAAAGAGCATCAATAGAAGCACAGCAGGGAGGACGTCTGAACATTCTCTCTGACAATTCTCTGAAATGTTCACACAGACAAATCACTTCATCCATTAACAACCTGTTGGACCAGAACGTGATTTTCACCACATTCATCCGTCACTTCAATAACTGAAGAGTTTCTGCTTTGACCGAACATCATCAGATCTGCTGCTGGACGTGTTGGACACACAGGTGAAGAGAGGAGCCGGCACCTGGTCAGCACCTGCTGGTGATGGGGGGAGACCGTCTGTCGGGGATTTACGTCCCACCTCCAGAGGAACTGATCCGGGGTCAGACGTTCACCTGCTGGTGGAGCCTGGAGGTGACGGAGACTGTTCAGTGAGGCTGTGGAGGAGGACTTTGAACCGGGAAAACGGGTCTGGACCCAGGCTGAGTTCATTGAGGGAGAAGAACCGAATGACTGAGGTTGTCAGGTAGCTCCTGGTAGGTGAGGATGAAGGTGAAGACTCTGGACATGAACAGATCATCAGACAATGGGCCCCTGGATACAGATATGTAGAAAGTCCAGAACCCCTCCATCATCATTAGAGACCCACAGAGACTCTTTGGATCTTTTTGGTTTGTTTGTCACCTCATACGAAGACTTCGCTTCAGGTTCCCCCTAAGACGCCATTGTTGGACCGTTTTCTGGACGGGGACAGGACCTGCAGGACGGGGACAGAACGGGGACAGGACCTGCAGGACGGGGACAGGACCAGCAGGACGGGGACAGAACCTGCAGGACGGGGACAGGGACAGGACCTGCAGGACGGGGACAGGACCTGCAGGACGGGGACAGGACCTGCAGGACTGGGACAGGACGGGGACAGGACGGGGACAGGACCTGCAGGACGGGGACAGAACCTGCAGGATGGGGACAGAACCTGCAGGATGGGGACAGGGACAGTACGGGGACAGGACCTGCAGGACTGGGACAGGACGGGGACAGGACCTGCAGGACGGGGACAGAACGGGGTGCGGCTGTGGATCAGGAGGTAGAGCAGTCGTCTGCCAATCGTAGGATCGATGGTTCTGGTCTGTGGCTGCAGAAGGAGTGTGAGCACATCAAAGTACTACTTCAGTACAGTACTTGAGTAAATGTACTTAGTAACGGGAAAGACTACGTCACGGCTGTGACGTCCTCCGGAGGCTGAGGGGGCGGGGCGCTTCGCCCAAACATCCCGCGCGGAGCGAGCGGCGCTTGACAAACACCTGAGCAGAGGTGAGGGCAGCTCGCGGACTCTCGGAACATTTCTTTTTTCCTCCGGTTCGTTTTCGGCACCATGTGGGCGCGAGCTGTGCTGTGCGCGGCGCTGCTGTCCGCGCTCTGCCCGGCGGGGGGGGCGGACACCGACCGGGACGAGAGAGAGGTCCAGGGCTACCGGCACAACTCCAACAGACTGGTGGGTCCCGGTCCAGGATCCGAAGAACGACAAGTTTGACTTTTATTAACGAGTCCATTTTTAATTTGTATTATTAATTCTGTTAAACTGAATAAGTACAAATATCTCACTTAGATTTCTGCCTTATGTTAATGAGAAAATAGCAGCACAGCCTCCAGGTTAAAATATGACACTGTCAAATTACAGGGATTAAAAATTCAACTCAGCCAAAGTACAGCAGTATTATCAGAAAATGTACTGAACTGTCACATATTTAACGTTTAGGCTACGACACCTGTTCATAGATCATATTTATATTAAATATAACAATAATTCACATTCGACTATTACTGGAAGATGTTCGGTGGCATCCAATCAAGTACAAATACCACACTGAAAACATTAGTATTCAAGCCGAACTCTGAAACATTCAGTACAAGTATTAGTACAAGAATTATCAGCTAAATGTACTTTAATTGTATTTAATTATAAATATAACAACTGTTACAGGATCAGTTACATTTATGTTGTAGTTGATTTTAAAGTATTTTTTACACCGTTTAATTTACTGAATAAAAATACATAGTACTTTAAACACTGCATTTAATGTGCAAAGTAACTGCTGCTGATAAATGAATGTAAAAAAAGTACATCATTTTCCTCTAACACGTAGTGAAGTTTAAGTATAAAGCAGCAAAACATTCAAATACTCATGTATCTCAGAGTTGTCCTTAAGAGCCTGAGTAAATATTAAATTTAATATTAAACATATTTGTTGTTTCATTTTACTATATGTAGTTTTGAATGAAACATGAACCTGAACAATACTGCAGTTCATAATTAGGCATCAATTCATTTGAGCACCTGCATCACACTGTTCGTTTTCTAATAGTGTGTTTATGATGCAGTCACAGTGACGTCTGACTGATTTACACGTTTTAATTTAATTTTTATTTAACCAGGTTTGTCCCACTGAGCAGCAGCATAGTAACATTAGACAAACATTAAAAAGCCAACTCTGTTAGGTTGATGGAAGAGAGCAGAGAACACTGAAGCTGACACTGGCTCACATTTACAGTGAGTTAAAAGTGGTGAAAAATGCAGAGTCTGGTGAGAGGGTCATAGACAAAAATCTGACTTCAGATATTTGGTGACAATGATTAAACAATGAAAACACTTTAGTTAAATCTGGCTGATCACATGCAGCTCTGACAGTGAGAATTAGTTTGTAGTCTTCATTTGTGAAGCATAAAATCCCTGAAACGGATTCAACTCAGTCTCATCTTTCAGCTTTATGTCCAACGTGTGTGTTTCAGCTCGGCGCTCTGCACGAAGTGCTGGAGAAGCTGCAGACGAAGAGGATTAATCCCTGGGAGAAGAAATATGGACAAGTCCCCTCTGTGAGTCCTTAAATTAAATACACTTCACTTTAATACAGTCAGCACACACGGCACATTCATCTTTTCATTTCTAACTAAAGCTTCAGTTTGTTTCACAGTAAATGTTCAGAAATCAGGTTGAACTTTTTCTCTCCTTGAATCATAAATTAAACTGAACAAGTTTGATTTATTTATGAGACACGTGAACAAACTAAACTCAAACATTCATGTTATTAACAGAGCTAAAATACTTCGTTTTATCGGGAACAAATCAACATATACTTTTGTGGTACTTCTAGGTAATGCAGTATCTTCTTAGGAAAATACTCATTTACAGTGGGTTTGTGTCACCTCTGCTTTCATGTTACTGCTCTGATATTAACAATGCAGCAGCACCTGTATAATCTTAATACTAATAACACGCAAAGTAAAAAGTACATTTACATCTGACATGTAACAGTGTACAAATATCAAGCAGTATGAAGTACACAGAACTATATTTAGTTGAATCAGGTACTATAGTGTTTTATTTCCCACGTGTGTAGTGGTGTTAAATCACGTTTTACTTCCTTAAACTGCTGTTGTGTATTTTTTGTGTACTCACCCTGATCCTGCTGCATGTTGTCGATCGGCTCTTAACGTGCACGCAGCTCACCAGTCCTGTGGTTCTTGTTGTCCACAGTGTGACCTCGGGGAGCACTGCGCCATCAGGAAAGGATCTCGAATCGGGAAGATGTGCGACTGCCCCCGAGGGGCTTTCTGCAACTTCTTCCTGCTCAAGTGCTTATGAGCAAATCAGAACCACAGCAAGAGTCTATTTTTACCAAACTATAAATGATGTAAAGTAGCTTTTAGAAGCTTTATGTGAAAATGTGTGTCACATTAAAGGTGTTTTATCTTGCTTTTCCAATGACTCCTTTGTTCTACTCCGTTTGCCTTCATGCTTTTTAAGTTTTTGTAGCCGACAGAGAAACAAAGTTCAGGGAGGTTTGTTTTCAGTAAATCTGACAGAGTGAGCACTCTGCACAGCAGCGAACATCTTCATCTGGTCACTGTTATCTCAAAGTTCAAACACAGGCTGTAGGGATGCGAGTGTTTCTGCACCGTGTGTTAACCGAAGACAGAGAAATCTGACAAAGTGTTTGGACAGTTACACTTTGTTTTTCAGCACTTTTAATCCAAACATGAAAGACAAATGAGAACAAAAAGGAACATTTTTATACTTATATTTTTTTGGAATACCAAACTTTTGGCGGAGAAACGTTTAGAAGAGGAGCTGAAAGTTTAACTGGATTAATGTGGCCCCCCCGACACCGAGCTGCTCAACTCGAACTAAAAACTCCTGATTTCAAAGCATCAATGTGCAGAATTTATTAATAACTTCTGTAAATACTGGAGATTTTTGGTTCATATAAAACAATGGATTGTATTTTTTGTTTGGCTACTAGAAAACTGTTTTGGGGTTGTTACTGAGTCAGATTAATGAGAGTTTTGTTTTCTGAAACTGTTCATTTGTTCTGCTTCAGAATATGTTTAGAAATCAACTTAATTCTCAGTTGTATCATGTGACATTAAGAATTTTTCATATTGTTAAATTATATTCTTGGGGAAAATATTTTTAAAGCTGAAGTCTGGAGCCTTAAAATATTAATTTAGAGCTTTGTTAAAACAGTATTTTGTGTGAGGTCACATATAGATGAATATTATTGCTGAAAACATTGTCACTGACCTATTGACTTGACAATGTGAACCTTAATTGTATTTTTTGTGGCGTCTATACCTTTTCTTTTTGTGGCAGTTATTAGGTTGTCTTGATAATTAAAACATCTTTACACAACTACAATCAACTTTTAATCTTTGCTCCAGACAGGAAGAAACATTTGTTCCTTGAGAAGCTGCTGAGGTTCAAACCAGAGAAGCCAGAAACATCTACGATGACAAACCCTCAGACTGTTATCACCTCTGTGACTGAACGTGCTTCAGTAAAACACCAAAACCCAACAGTTTGTGACTTCACTCAGTTTCCTCGTTTATTCCGTGATGCTCCTGCGTTTCTCTAAATTTACATTTACGTTAAGAACAGAAAAGATCATTTAACACCAGTGAAGAAGATATGAACAAATCACCAGTCCTGCACAGCAGAGTGTTTTTGTCCCAAAGGGTTTTATTAGAAGATACTTTACAGACGTCTAGACTCCTCGGGGCTGCTTGAAGTTCATGCCGACGGTGGGCTGGGTGACCTGCAGGTTGGACAGACTGCCGAAGTCCTGCAGGACACAAGAAACTGGTCTGAGAACAGCAACATAAAACAATGACAGGTGCAGATGTTAGAGAAAACATCTGTCTGAGAGCACCAGGGTCTGAGAGGAACAGAGTTTCCTACAGACACGGGAAAGGCTCGCAGGTTCATCTTCCTGTACTATCAATGACCTGGCCACAGGGACGCCATGATCACTTTCGATACAGGGTGGAGGAGAAGCAAACAGACGTGTCAGCAGAAAATAAAATGATGCTGATTTCCTGCTCTGTTAACTGACAGCTGGACTCACACCGAGACAAAGACGTGGCTGTGGTTGACTGATAAACTACAGAATCACAGTAGATCTATGTCGTAGTTCTGCTCCTGTGCACCACAAACACGTCTGGTGCTCAGCTGTATGTTTAGTAGGAAGCTGTTAGTTCACTTATCAATGTGTTAACACTGTTCTCAAACAACTGTGTGTTAACATTTAGCAAGGAGCTGAAATCACATGAACAACCTGAACACGCCTGTTCACTAACTTCCACTGGGAAATGATTCAGAATTCAAATCGTCTCACATTTAAAGTGAGGCAGCAGGTTCCAACACTGACTCCAATCAACAGAACAAAGTTAATTTAATGTGCTGACATTTTAAAAACCACCTTTCTAATGTTCAGGGTTAAAAACTTAAAGCTGACACCAGCTTCCACTGTAAGAGAATTCATCACATTAACAGCAGCTGTTACACAAACTGCAACGAACCAATTAAACACATTTTGTTTAACAAGCAGCATCATGTTACAGACCATCAGTCAGCAGCATCTGAAAGCCTCATTCCACTCTGCAGACGTTCACATGCTTCAGCATAAAAACTTCAGAAACACCTGGATCACAGTGAGGATTATCTGAACCTGGTTCAGGTCTGCCTCATGTGACCTTGTTACTGATGTAGTAACTAAAGGGGTTAACGTAGTACTCGGACTACGTCAGTCCTGTTAGAGACACTCACCAGCAGCTTCAGCATCTCCTTGGTGTCAGGATCAACTTCAATCAGCTCCTGGTCCAGAGCAGACACCTGCACAGGTGAACACACAGAATGTGAGTTACACAATCATGATCCATCAGAACATTTAATTAGGTCGTGTTTTTCTTGGTGTATGATAAAACTAAGACTCGTATATAGAATCTCTGACATTATGTATGAAGTGTTTAACAGTGAAAATAGACTCAACGAAAATCAACAGCATCAGCTTTACACTGATTCTGTTGGCTGGGATTTTGTCTGAGAGCTCCAGGGTTCAAAAGGAACCGATAATCCTTCAAACACGGGAAAATGCTCCCAGGTTGCTGTTCCTGTACTATCAATGACCTGGCTACAGAGACACCATGATCACTTTCGATACAGGGGAGGACAAAGCCAGCACATCACATGCAGCAGCAGACGCTGAAAAGACTGAGACTCTCAGATCGGCTGATACACGTGAAACCTCATGAGCGTATTAATATCTTAACTACACGTGTATGTGTGATCTGAGCTACAAAACCATCAGTGTTCTTTATGAACGACGCAGAAAAGCCACACACGTAACTGAGCAAAAGCAGCAGCTCAACATTTCACTAGAGGTAGATTAACATCTGGCACAGATGTTACTAACATCTCTACACATAACTCATTACTGCTGCAGTTATGAACCTGCTTCAGAAATATGTATGACTCTGCATGAAGCCAAAGAAAGTGACATGACATCCGTCTGTGAACACTACTGTTCAATCTGCTCCGGTGATGCGTTCACTGACCTCTGGTACGTAGTTGTCCCTCCTCTCCCTCTCCTCCTCCTGCAGTTTGATGGAGATTCCTCTAACTGGACCCCTCTGAATCCTCTTCATCAGATGCGTCACATACCTGCAGGAGGAGACAGAAATGTAGAGTTTCCTCATCACAGAAGCTGCTGTAGTTCACATGGAGACTTTAAAACAGCATCATTATTAACTGACCCGTGAAACATGTGACTCATCAAATAAATAAAAATGCAGTGAGAAAGAGCATTCACCCTCTCAGAGCCTAAGAACTCGTCTTTCAGTAGATTGTTTCTCTCCCCCATTAACAGTCGTTCATTTGAGAAAACTACAGTAAATTTTTACCTGGACTATTTAGAAAGAGCAGCAGAAACATGGGGATCATTTGCGTCAGGTCTGGTAGATCCCAGAACTGTTTAACGTTCTCAGCTGTAAATGTCTGAGAGCACCAGGGTCTGAGAGGAACAGAGTTTCCTTCAGACACGGGAAAGGCTCTCAGGTTTATCTTCCTGTACTATCAATGACCTGGCCACAGGGACGCCATGATCACTTTCGATACAGGGTATCGAACACCTGCCGCACTCACCCGGCGATCTTGTTGCGGAGCTTCTTGCTGGGGATGATGGCGATCTCCTCACACACCCTCTTGTTGGTGTGGAAGTCGTTTCCCAGCCGGGTGTAGTATTTCTCGATGATGACCCTGGCGGCCTTCTTCACCGTCTTAGTCCTGACTCGTCCCTGCAGACAGACAACAAAATACACATTATCCAGTATCATGTAAACGTTTTATCTACAGAACAAAATGTCTGGAGCCTTTTCACTCAACAGACTAAGTCCTTATAAACTTCACTTTAAAGAAAGGTTATTTGAACTAAGGAGGCATCAGTTGAATCAGTAGCTATCTTAAAAATGTACATTTTAGAAGAGAAATCCTTGTGTTTCTCTGCTGAATGTCGTTACTGCAGGTCCTTTAAGAAGAGATTTTTAATGTCCACTATGAACAGGAAAATAATCAGTGAGAAAAAACAGGTTCAGAGTTCGTACGAGCACCTGCCTGTTATTTTACAACACTCTGTGAACCTGTCCTAAGATACAACTGAGTCCTCGACGGACTTTACGTCAGATCAAACTGAAATTATCCAGTGAGATCTGACTTTAGCTTCAGACATCTGGCATCAGCGTTGTCACACATAATGAGCTCTACATCAGTTAATGTGACTTATCCCTGCTGGGTGAATGAAATGAACCTGAATCTCTCCTTAACTACACCCAGCCATTTCACCAGTGAATAATAATCTTTCTCCTTTGTACTTAAATAACAGCTATGAATAGTTTCCTGCGGAATAAGAGGCTTTAAACATAACTAATATTCAGGTGAGTCGCACAGCCTTATTAGCTACGGTCACGGCTGAGACCCGGGTTAGCCTTCAAAGCTAACTGGCAGAGTAAGTAATTCATACGTTTTGACGACATGGATTCACACACATAACAGAGTTACTCTGCGGGTACGGTCTAGTTTAACGTGTGAACCCGAAATAAGAAACGCGATTCATTCAGCTCGGAAACGGCTCCACTCCACTTCCTCCGTTAGCATCGGCACTCCGCTACAATACCACAAATAAAGCGCTCTGACTGTATCATCTAACGTCAATACTACTGATATCAGGGTAAATGTACACTCCGGACTCTGCTGATGTGGTTACCGAGGAATACGAGCCGCTAAAGCACCTGGATTAGTTCAGATAGCTCAGGTAGACAAACGAAAATTACCCACCATGTTGGATCGGCCTGGCAGAAGAGGACAAGGAGACTTCCGGCGGAAGTTTAAATCAGCAGGCGGACGTTCACCGCACAGACACCAGCTGCGACCCCGCCCCCTGTCGGCCGCAGGCTGCAACTACAACAACACTGCTAATTCACGCTACTTAATGAAAAACTCACAAAACGACCACATATTTAGGCACAACGACTACAAAGACAGAAAACGGGCAACATATATATGGAAAACGACGTAAATGACAACATGGACCCTTTAAAAGAATACAAGGAAATTATAAAAGACCATAACCAGCTACAACACAACTGCAATAACTTGCACAACAGCACAAAAAGACGAAAGCCGACTACACAGACACAAAACTAACTAACACGAAAAATTACCACAAATGGCAAGATCCTTCAAAACAACTACAAACAGGCGCAAAACAACTAGAAAATGTGTCAAAATGAGTACAAACTGACTGCAGGGAGACAACAAATGAATATAAACAGACATGTGGATATTGGAGGCTGGGTGTTTGTTCATTTGTTTATTATAGATTCTACATGTAAACAGTTAATTTCATTAGTTGACCTTTTAGCTTCAATTCCCAAAACGTGCGTCAGTGTGACAGCAGCTGAGTTTGTAAGTAAGGTTCCCTACAGGTTGTCCTGTTGTGTGATTGTTTGCTGTGATGTGATGCAGATTCAAATGTTCCACGTCTCTAATCTTCACCACACTGATGTAGACAAATCTTCTGCTTCACTGCTGATAAAACACATAAAATTAATGATCTGAAGCGTCTGTTTCACTGTTCGCTTCAAAACACGACGTGTATCTAAATAAAACCCCAACTCTTTAATTTCACTATGTCTGTGAGAATTTATTAAGGCCAGAAAATCAAAAATCAGACATGAAAGCTTTTATTACTGAGAGAAATTATTGCAGAAATACATTCAGAGTGATTGTTTTCTTTCTACTACAAACAGCTGTGTGTTCAGTACATTCCTGCAGTGTCGCCAAAGCACTTGAAATATCAGATTTAAAAAGTCATATTAATAAGAAAAACATACAGTATTCTAGGTTTCTAGGAGAAAAAAAATCAGTTCATCTCTAATAAAGTTTATAATTTGTCAAAGGGCATCAAGCTTTTGTTAAATACCAAAGAAAACATTTTTCATTTAAAGGTTTGTGGACTTTTCCCTGAAGGAGAAAAATAAAACTTTTTGTTTCTTCCCACCATCTTCCTCACTGTACGCTCTCTAAAATTAGACAAAAAATGTTTATATCATATTAATTCATAATAATATTATTATATATCAGCTGTACACACACTCACACATCTATTGTTTCCCCGACATGTGTGTAAAGTGATTCATCATGTAAAGCCACTGGACTAGTTTCACTGTAAGCTATACTGAAGAGGCCCATTTATTATTACCTACAGGACATAAGTCTATATTTAAAGTTGGTTTGTGATTAAAGGGACAGTGCAACATTTTTTGGGAACTACCTTATACAATCTATGGTTTTAACTGAGAAAAGAAATGAAGCAGAAAAACTATTGCACACGAGAAACGTGTGTTAAAGTCAGAGAGTTTCTTACAGACCAGCAGTGAAGTTGCTGTCAGTCTCCATCGCACTGGTGTTCGTGCTACATAGGACTAGTTTCACATTTTAGGAAATCCCAATCGTTTCTTTCCTGAAGACAAATACACATACGAGGACTCTTAGTTCCCCAGCTGTTGGTTTTTAAACTAAATCTGTTTTGCTGGATGTGAGACTGTGTTCTCCGGTGTCTGGATCCTTTTCTCTTCTACTGAATTTATGATAGAAGATGAGACATTTTCTACAATGACAAAGGTCTTTAAAAAGCCCTTCCTCTGCCAGCCACTAGTCACCACAACATACAGTAAGTGAGAAAACAAATGAATAATCCACTAATGTGGCTGAATTTTTTAAGTCACTTGTAGAAAAATGTGTAAGACAAGAGAATTTCATTCTGTGCAGGAAACGCAGCTTGAAGCCTTAAAGGGAAAAAACACTGTAAGTGTGTAAGAAAGTCAGATCAGAAACTAAAGTGCTCGACAGTAGAAACTATGGCCTTCCTTTCCTTTAGAGCAGACTCCTACATGTGTGGGAAAAGTGCAAACAAGAAGCTGCATATGATCTAAAACACACAGATCAGTACGTGTTCAGACAGTGACACAGTTTTCACGATTCTGGCTCTGGACACTCGAACAATCAAGACTGTCAGCTTTAATTTAAGGTTTAGTCAAATACAAACTGTAGATGAACTACAGACATTTGGATGTGTAGGCCCCCAGTTTGAATGGCTCAAAAGTATTTGGACAAAATAACATAATTATAAATGAAATTATCAGTCTTAATATTGGTTGTAAATGTTGGAAACAGACGTCACCAGATGAACGAGACACTTGGTGCCCTAAATGCAGCTGCCTGCATTTCCCCAGAGGGGATTAATAAAGTATCATTTATTATTATTGTGCTGGTTTCCTCCCTGGTGATGCTCTGCCAGGTCTTTACTGCAGCTGTCTTCACTTTCTGCTGGTTTTCAGGCTGTTCTGCTTTCAGCAGGTGAAATGCAGCTCAGCTGGATTGACTTCATAAAGAGCCTGTTGCAGTCTGGGTAAATAAACGGTGTTTGATTGTTGGAAACAGTCTCTGCTTATCACTGGGTTTTGGTTTTATACCTTCACATCTTAACCTCTTGGTCACAAACCAAGATGATGAAAACTGTGTCACTGTCCAAACACAATGGACCCGACTGTATCTGAGCTCAGTGTGCATGTCTGTCGTCACGGTAACGGCAGAGGAACCAGCACATCCACGTAGGTGACGGGAAAGAGCCCCGATCGGCCCCCGAGCTCCCCCTGGAACCAGTTGGCGTCAACCTGACGGGTGAGGACGATGGCGTCGCCCTCGTTGAAGCTCAGCTCGCCCTCGTGGTTCGGGTGGAAGGAGTACAACGCTCTGCAACAGGGCTGATCCAGGACCAGCTTACTGTCAGCTGGGTGACACATAAACGATTAATTAACAGACATGTTGTATTTCTATAAATATGTTCCAGCTGTCGTTCTGTGTTTTCCTGTGTAATTATTCAGTCAGGTGTGTAAAAGCTTCAGCAATAATGGGATTGAATCAACTTTAAACTTGGATTTGAGACACAGATAAAATGATGATCAGAATGAGAAGATAATCAGATTCCTGCAACTGACAGACTGATTAAATAAAGTGAGCAGCTGTTAGTGTCACAGTAACATAACTTGCAGAAATATACAGTAAATCATTTCCTGCTGTGTTGGACCATGTGTTTTTTTCTCTTTGATGGGAAACAATATATTTCTGAAGAACAGGAAACTTCTATTTAATATAACATCAATGTTCAGTAGTTTAACTTCTAAAACAGGAAACACTGGAGACATTTTCTTACTGTAGCAGGAGATGGGACTGCTGGGTCTGGACAGTAACTGTGAACCTAAAAAAAACAAAATCTGCATAATTACATCTTTAATTCCAGTGAAATGTGACAGTAAAATCTGAACAGCGACTAAAAACAACCTGAGGAAACTGCAGACGGCTGCTGGTAAAATCCCACACTGCTGTTGTGTTCTCTTCTGACCCGGATCTTTCTGGGCCTGAACCGTCGCTCTGGTTTGTTACTGGCAGCTGTCAGCCTGTTTCAACATGTACAGCACAACAGATCTCTGTGTAACTGTGGTGATCTCAGTATGATCAGATCAAACCTGTCACACTGCCTCCCTACAATACTGATGAAGAGCAGGTCACCTTCAGTTCCTAACAATCACAGCAGTGTGGTGTCACCTGAAAACTTCAACACAGATTCATAATTCATAACAAACCTAAAAATCTAAAGAAGATTAGAAAGAACTTTACGTTTTAACTGATCTGACAGCTGTGGGATCAAAATCTGTATCAGCCGCACTACACATGAGAACAAACGGCCAGAGTGACGTGAATTTCACCGCGTTAACAATCGCCCTGATATTCAGTCTTAAGAGAACAGCATCGGGTGCTGGACCTGGGCTCACCTGGCCTGCAGGTTGCCATAGAGACCCAGCAGGATGTGGTGAGCGTTCCGGTGAAAGTCGAGCAGAGCTGTGACCAGAGCTGTCAGACAACCGAGCCGATCCACCTGCAGGAGGAAACGTCACCAAACAGCCGTCAGGAAACTTTAATGCTTATGACAAAGTACAAAGAAGTGATGTGCAAACATTAAACTAGTTCTAACTATTTACATCATCATATTTAGTTTACACTCACTGTCATCTCCACTAACAGTTAACATCTTAACGCTAATATCTTGAGTTACATCAGTGACAGACAACAGGAAACATGCATGAACAGCGTATGTTATTAAGTATCAGACATAAGAAAAAGGCTATTTAGGACTGATTTTTAGCAACGCAGCTACAACACAGAGGGTTCCATCCTATTGTTTAATATTAATTTCTCACACACTGCTGAGTAAATACAAGGAGCTGAGACGAGCAGGAGAAGTGGTCTGGTACAGTTCTCCGCTGGCTCCGGTCCTGCCCACCTGGGAGAACCTTCAAGTATCCAGCTCTCACTGTTCTCAGCCCTCCTCTCTCCCATACCATGTTCCCAGGTTCTATCATCTGCTCACACTTTTGGAGCTTTTCCTGTCGTTGCTATGCTGATGACACACAGCCCTCCCTGTCTGGATGAGAGAAAGACGTCTTCTCGTCAGTCTCTCCAACACAAACGTTTCAGTCTTCCCTGACAGACCTTCCACACAGCACAGCACCAGCATCAGCTTTGAATCTTCAGTTACTGTCCCCACAAAGTCGGCTCTGAATCTGGGTCAGAACCTGCTTTTCTGAATGTGCTACTCAGCTCTTTGTGCAGGCACCATCAACTACTGCAGTGTCCTACTGACAGGACAACCAGCTGCACAATCAAACCTCCAGATGATCCAAAATGCAGCCACACGTCTGATGTTTGATCAACAAAACAGAACGCACGTCACATGACTGTGCATCTCTGCACTGGTTCTAGTAGCTGCTGCATCAGGTTCAAAGCTCTGACACCTACAGAGTGGTCAACTCAGCAACACCTTCCTATGCTCCAGGTCTACAGTCCCTCTCTCCCACTGAGTCTGGTCCCTTCACCACACAGGAAAAACTCAGCTCAGTGGTCCTACATTGGTGGGATGAGCTCTGCTCGCATGATTAGAGACTGAGGAAAGAAGACGTGCACCTTTCTGCACTGATCTGCAGTTTTCCTGTGTTTATTTATTCACCGGATTTGGAAATGAAACAGATGCAGAATCAATTCTGAGCTGAAGTTTCTGACTCACGTCATTCTGCAGCAGGATGAACATGTTCCTCTCTGCCAGCTCTCTGGAGGTCATGAACTTGTCCCAGGCCTGTCTCACCTCCTCCACTGGCGTCTTCCCTCGTCGTCTCCTGTTGTAGTCGAAGTCCAGCCGATGACCGTTCAGCTTCTTCAGCTGATACTGAGCAACACATCAGAAAAGAGATTAAAAAAAACACAGGCACGACTGCTGGAAATACCTCATCCACACTTTATCTGAGCAGTTCTGTTCTGGTTGTGTTCAAATTTGTGCTTGGACAAAAATTTGAACTTGTGAAGCATTACGTACTGTATGCAACTTTAGAGTCATTAATATAACTCTTCTTTCATTACCTGTTGAATTTTAGTGTATTTTTGAATCAATAAAGTATCACTACTACTGTGTAGAAGTACTCTATTACAAGTAAAAGTCCTGCATTCAAGTAGTCGCTGTCACGTGAAGCCTGCTCTCACCCTGATCTCCTTCAGCTCTGTGTTGTGCAGATCCTGCAGGGGGTCGATGAAGGTGCGTTTGACGTTAACATCCAGCGTGTCCCTGGCCCGGGCAACCTGCTGCAGAGCTTCACCCACACAAGCCAGAGCTCCACCTGTACAGGAGGATGAATACAGAAAGAAAAAAAACAGGAAAACCAGCAGAAGAGTAAGAAACACTGAACAAAGTTGTGTCTTTACTGGTTTTCATCTGTGTTTGTACAAACTACACTCTGTCAACAAAATGAGGATAATGGTGTGAAGTCATGTTTCAGTCTCACAGTTTCTACACTAACTTAAGCATCAATCATTTGTTATGTGTGATGGGTAAATTCATTAAATTAATACATTTTGACCTGATGACGACACTAAGTCACCAAAGTTCCTACAATTTAACCTCAGGGGATCATGAACAGCTGAACCATAGTTCAGCTGCAGAGAGATTTCAGTCTGGAACAAAGTAAATGTCTGACTGACCGACTCTGCACACAGCTGTTAGTGAGAGCAGCAGGGAGCTACATCTCTAGATAAGATAAAGGTTTTAAATCATTACTAGTCTTTAAAACTTCTGGCTCCACTTCTCGTGTTTTTCTTCTCTTGCAGAACAAAACTCTGACAGTTCATCTGCAGTGTTTTGGTTTCTGACATGCTGCCCACATTATACTGTGTGTGTAGAGTCCCAGGCTGCAGGAACAGTCCGGCCTAACGTGCCTTTGTGCTACACGTTGTCTCGATCGTACCAAATTCAGAAGCGGCTCCGAGCTGCAGGCCGTGGTGCAGCATGCACTCTCCCAGTATCCCCTCTGTCTGCGGGTAACCTGCCGCCTTCCCCTGTCCTCGAATCCTGGACACGGTGTTGAGCATGCTCAGTTTGGCTCTGTACGCTGCGTCAGGGTAACGAGAAGTAGCAGCAGCATTAGTTACTGTAGTTCTTCTCACATATCTTTGATATATTTCACATAGCTCACTTCCTTCTCCACAGTGCATGTTTCATTTTAACATTTTAAATATGTCCCACAACTTCAGCAGCATAAGCTGCCTGTTGGTACATTTTCATACCTGGGTTTGGTTGGAGGAACTGTGTGGTTTTGGAGGGCAGCTCCAGCAGCAGAGTGTGAATCACTGCAACACTCTGACAGAGAGAGACACACACGTCAGTGCTGAGCAGCTCGAGCTCGCTGTGTGAGCACAATGCCCACGTGTTCACGCTTTTACCTTCTCCTTCTTCACAAAGTCCTCGTCCATCTTGGTTCCTTCAGCTCCCATCAGCCTCTCGTTCACCAGCTGCACAGAGACACGCTCAGGTCCATGAGTATTTGGACAGAGACACAGATTCCATCGCTTTGGCTCTGAACGCCACCACAGAGGAGGAATGACAACTATTTCCATACATATAGGTATTTATACAAACTAACTACAGTAATCCTACATTAAACTGACAGTTTTTATACTTGGTTCTGAATCCACAGATTGTCCAAATACTACTGATTTATTCTTATTTGTTTTTAAGTTGCAAATGGATTGTCCCAACGAAATCTATCTAAGTAAGAAGTTTTTTAATAGTCACAGTGGCAGAAGTGGAGTAAATGGTATCAGTTAGTGTACATATACCATCAACTGTGGACATTACTGCAGTACTTGTGGACAGTACATGTACTCCAGTTCTGCACTGAAGTACAGTTTACGGATACATTTTGTGCTTGTTTATACTTGTATTGTACTTTTGTAACTAGCAGTAACAGTAGTAGTTGTAGTAGTGACAGTAGTAAAAACAGTAAGAGCAGAACTTCATTCATCTTGTACAAACAGAACAACACGGTTTGTAATAAAACTGCTTGATCCAGGCGAAAAACATTTGACTTATTGTCTTTATGATCAGATGATCGATACTGAATCGATGATAACGGTGATATTAACGTGCAGCACGAGGCCGTGTGTCGCAGTGAAACAGACATCACCCCCACCCCCGGCACGGCTCGGTTCGGTTCGCCTCGCCTCGGTTACCTGGCTGGCTTTGTGCAGCTGCTTCTTCATCCCAGAGACGGACATGTTCACCGGGGGCAGCGGACACAAACACACCGCGGGCCGTGGATCAGGTGAACCGTCCCCGGGTAGCGACAGCCTCCATCCCGGGTGAGGTGCTCCGTGCCCGGCAGAGAGTCACTGCACCGAGCCGCTCACGCTCCAGGACTACTTCTCACCTACGTTCCGTATTATACGGTTTAAACCTGGTTATTATAATAAAATTATAACACATTTATTTCATTTATTATCATTTATCTATAGTTTATTATAATTATTTCTTTGGGCTTTACTGTTGGTTTTATTTTATTGTGTTATTTCTTATGATATTAGGATACATACATACAAACATCATTGTAGTGAAATATGTTTTATTGTGATACTATTTAAATGTTGGTTATAAAAGGTGTATTGATTTTATTTTATCTATCATTTCAGATAATAAATGATGCCAATAACGAAAATAATGAATCCGGGTGTTGAAACGGAAAAGAGGAATTTTTGGTTAAAAAACAGTTAAAATCTAGTTTTTTTCTACACAGACTATTTTACTGCAGTATTTCTTCCTATTTTTATATTTTAAACAACAGTACAGTACTTCAGCTAAAGTCCTTTCATGTCAAATTGTGTTTTTTAATATTTTATTTTACTTTATTGTTTTATATGGTTTGTATTACTTTGAATAAATATATTAAATTATTATTTTTTCACTCTAAACTCTTTAAATTGTTTTTGGTTTATTTCATTTGGTCTACGTCTCGTCTCCTGGTTGGACTTCATTTCCCATGAGCAGTAGCGGCACGCATGACGCGCAGGGACGTCACATGTCAACATGGCCGCCGCCGTCTCCAGCGAAGATTTCAGCAACCTGCAGCTTCTCCTCCAGGTAAACGTCTGTAAACCGTTTCCCCGTGTCAGATAATCATGTCATTTGTAGCTTTAAAGCTCGCTGGTTGTTCTCTGACTCAGTAAAACGAGTTTCGACATAAAAATGCTTCATTTCATTTCAACATTTACTTAGTGACTGTTGGTTCAGGTAAAACCTACATTTGACGTACTTGTACTTTACTTCGCTGCTTTTCCTTTTAGTATTTATCTAACAGTAGCTAGTTAATACAGTAGTATTGTAGTAATAATATGCAAAAATGTCTTATGTCCAGAGGTGACAGAAGTACATGTACATCAAATTCTTTATTCAGCTAGTAGTACTGCATTTAGCATTAGAAACATGCAGAGGTATATAAAGTACACAAAACTCAAGTCAAGTATTTAACCCTCGTTGAACTTGATGTTGTTGATAACGTGAATGTTTGAGTCCAGATTTGTCCACACGTCTCATAAATCAAGTTTCTGCAGAAATGGAACATGTTCAGTTTAATTCATGATTCAAGGAGAGAAAAACGTCAAGAACCTGTCTCAAAAAACGGTTTTCAATGGCAACTGGACTTGTTTTAGTTCCTTGACTACGTTTCACCCTCCATTCCAGAGG
>JAUMHL010000027.1:25648036-25659430 GCA_032362345.1 Sandelia bainsii
GGAGACGGGGAGAGGAGAGGAGAGGAGAGGAGACAGGGAGAGGAGAGGAGAAGAGAGGAGAGAGGGAGAGGAGACGGGGAGAGGAGAAGAGAGGAGAGGAGACGGGGAGAGGAGAAGAGAGGAGACGGGGAGAGGAGAGGAGAGGAGACGGGGAGAGGAGAGGAGAGGAGAAGAGAGGAGACAGGGAGAGGAGACAGGGAGAGGAGAAGAGACAGGGAGAGGAGAGGAGAGGAGACAGGGAGAGGAGAAGAGAGGAGACAGGGAGAGGAGAAGAGAGGAGAGGAGACAGGGAGAGGAGAGGAGAAGAGAGGAGAGGAGACGGGGAGAGGAGAGAAGAGAGGAGAGGAGACGGGGAGAGGAGAGGAGAGGAGAGGAGACGGGGAGAGGAGAAGAGAGGAGACAGTTAATTAACACGCCACCAGTGTCCATAATAAAAAGCTGCATTTTCTGAAATGAGCAGAATGATTTGATAATTGATCAAAGTGTGATGATCAGATTCCTACTGAATTGCTGTCCTGCTGTAGAGGAGGCTCCATCGGTGGTTGAGGAAGGAGGCGCTGGTGTCATCAGAGGAGACCTGAGGAGGAGGAGGAGGAGGAGAGTTACATTAATTAAGTAATTTGAAGACTTGAGTTTCATTTTGTGTCAGAAAAGCTTTTTACAAATAGTGAAAAAAGTCTTGTGAATAAATCCTGAAATAGGAGAAACATAGTTTTTTACCTCCAGGTCGTCCTGTGATCCCACCACCGTGTACACGTTCAGCTTTAACTCCCCCAGCTCGATCCGATGTCCCTGGATGATGATGTTATCGGCCAGTTTCAGCCGTCGGACACACGATAACGCGGACATATCGAGGCCCGACAGCAAACAACCTGACGGGACGTCCAGAGGACCCTGGTGAGGAGGTCAGAGGTCACAGCAGGTGTGAAATTAAAACCTTAAAGCTGCTTTCAGTGACAGAATGTTAAACTCCTGACCTGTAGGTGGCAGTGTTGCACCACCGCTCCCGCCGCCACTGCAACGTCTCCCTCTATAACGCTGTTGATCACCCGAGCGCCATCACTCACTAAACTCTCTCTCTGAGGAGAAACAGGAAGCAGGTCACACCAGCTGAGAACCTGATGGAGGACTTTGTTTAGGTCACTGCTGAGAAACAGGAAGTGTCACCTGGACGTGAGAGAGCGTGTTTGTATCTGTCCAATCACAGGTCAGACGGTCGATATGCTGCTTTGCAGACAGAGTCAGGTAGTCGTACTGACCGCTGGAGACATAAACTGAAGAAGAAAGTACAAATGTTTTGAACCCTTTTCAGTGAGTGAAACGCAGGTCACATGATAAACTCTTTGTACTACAACATAAAAAACAAAATAACACAGTATTTAGTTCTTTTTTTGGTGTCAGTCGTATAAGAAAGAGGCAGGAGACGCCCACCCAGACTGAGAGGAGTTCCTCTGAGGATCCTCCACAGCTCCGTCCTGCCGCTCCTCAACGTCGCTCCCCGTGGTCCAACAGCCGAACTGCTGCCGACTCTCTCCTCACTCACAAACTGATCCTGAGTCAGATCTGAGCAGAGACACTTCAACAGGTCCAGGAACAGAGAGATCTGAGAAACAACAGCAAGACGGAGCCATGAGAGGGTTTAGACGATGAAGGTATTTCAGAAACTGACCTGAAGGACGAGAAGACACAACTCTGCTTTAATAACGGAATATATGAAAACATGAAAATATTCATTTTGCTGCATCTCGTTCTAGTTCTCTTGGGCTCCTTATGGACATGTTACACCTCACTTTGGCAATTTCACTTTTTATTTGCTTTCTGACTGTTTTGAGTCATTTTATATGTAGTTATAATCATTCTGTGATTCATTGTGGTTGTTAAGGGTTCGGGTTGTGTCTCTGTTAGTTGTTGTTTATCTCTTCATGCTCATTTTGCATCTGTTTCACTTACTTACAGTACTTCACTTACTTTTATTTACACAGTTAATTAAAGTTTTAAAATTAAACATTATCTTATTAAACATTATCTTTGCTCTTTGTTTCTCCATGAACAGAAAGAAAAATCGACAACCAGGCTCAGGTACCTGGAGGGGAGGAGCTCCTGAGTCCAAGCCCAGGTACGTGCAGCCGTCCAGAGGAGGAGTGACGTGAGTCTGCAGCAGCTTCTCTGATACAGACCTGCTGAAGAAGACTGGACCCGATACCTACAGACAAACTAATTCTATCATATCAGGACACACAAGCTGAGAATATAACACATCAACTCAAATATAACATATTAATCTTCCGTTAAAGGGAGTTTTTCCTCTCCACTGTTGCCTAGCGCTTGCTCGAGTGGGATTGTTGGGTTTTCTACAAATATTTTGTATATATATATTCTGTGTAAGGTCCTAAACCTTAAACACTGTAAAGTGTCTTGAGATGACTTATGTTGTGATTTGGCGCTATACATATAAAGTTGAATTGAATTGAATTAATGCTGCAGAAAGTTTTGATTATATTCTGTTTTTTGTATCTTACATCAGAATATTATTTAAAAAAAACAAACAACCAACATGTTGTTGAGTTTGTTTTGATAATAAATATTTGAGGGGTTAATCAAATCGTGGTTTTCACTGATGAAGACAGTTTCACATTCCTGAGAGTGTGAGACTTCAGTTTGAGGTGCAGATTTTAGATTTTAGAAGGTCAAAGAAGAGAACACACCAGTGGTACTTTCCCATCAGGCATCACAGCTTGTTGAATCTTCTCCATTGTTCCTTTGTAGATGATGTCTCTGACCTGACCCTGTAACATAAAACAAACGCACCTTCAGTCTGTCTGGATTCATGCCACAACATACGCAGCACAACGACGGCAGAGATGAAACGTTTTAACAACAAATTCACGTCAGAAAATCATTCCAAATGTAAGTGTCACCTGTGGGTCGGACAGGTAGACTCCGTGATTAGCTGCGTAGGAGAGGTCACCGGGTAACGCCAAAACCCGAACACCAGAGAAACCGTCCCAGGACAAAACTGACACACAGATACACAGTTTATATACACAGGGACTCAAACAGATACTTATTGCCAGAGGTGGAAAAAGTACACCAACTCATGTACAAGTGCAAGTACTAAAACTATTATCCACTACAAGTAGTAGTACCACTTCATTTTCTTCACTCAAGTACATGCTGTAAAATGTACTTTAAATCCAAAAGTATCAGTACTGCAGTAATAAAGTGATTTCTCTGAGTTCCTGATAAAACAAAGCATTTTAACACTGTTGATAACATGAACGTTTGAGTCCAGATTTGTTCACGTGTGTCTCGTAAATTAAGTTTCTGCAGAAATCGAACATGTTCAGTTTAATTCATGAACAGATTCAAGGACAGAAACACCTCAAGAACCTGATTTCTGAACATTTACTGAGAGAAATCAGCAACATTCACAAACTGAACCTTTCGCTAGTTAGTAGAAATACAAAATTAAAAATCACACTGATTCTGTATGTAGTTACTAGTAATACTACTACTATTTATTACTGTGTGCAGTAATAGCTGATAGCAGACTAACCAAAGTCAGGAGGTACAGTGAGGATCATGTCGGTGCTGCAGACCCAAACACCAGGAGGAGAACCAGGACAGATCTGAACCACAAAGATAAAAAGAACAGTTTAACAGTTTGCAATAAGTGGCTCCAACATTCAACCCTGTGGGTTACCACATACAATACAGTAATGTTTCCACCATCACTCTGTTTAATGTTCAGTAAAGACATGAAAGGTCAGGATTGTTTGTGTTTTATGAGCTGTTTCTTGATATTTGTGACTTTGGCGAATATCAGATCATATTTATTTAGAAAACCAGGAAATTGCAAACAGTTCACTTTGCCAGAATCTAATTTCTTCAAACTGGACCTGTAAAACAGGTTTGTTGGTCTTATTACCAACTGACATGGAATCTGATTGACACTGACATCTGTTAATGAGCTATTTTAACTCATCAACTAAATCACTAAAAATCAGCTAATTAACAGTGTACTACAGCAGATTTTTAAGAAATTAGGAGGAAAGTTTCCAGCAAGTTAGCAGAAATATACGGTTAATGTATAATAAAGACCAAGCAGACCTGGTTACTGAGGCAGTCCAGCAGCAGGTCCAGACAGCAAACCGGAGCCTGGACGGTCTGATTGGGTTTCTCTTGAGGCAGGCAGCAGAACGCTCTGCTGCAGGAGCTCCATGGAAAATCTCGACCCTGCAGAAAGAAAATCATCTTTGTGCAGTGAAATATACAAAAAGTAAAAACTCTGTAAAAGTTAGATGTTGCTGCTGCTGGACTCACCGTGTGGAGGATGAGGATGTGAGCATCATCCAGGACGTCAGCTGTTACCACCTAAGAAAATTAAACATCTTCTGTCAAAAGGAACCTGTGTTCCAACCTTTTATTAAGGTAAGATGAACCTTTATTAGTCACATGACCAGTCCGATCTAACTCACAGTGTGTCCGGCTCTGTTGCTCAGGTGTTCAGCAGCGACCAGCAGAGCGTTCAGCGTGGCCCCACCGCTGCCCAGCGGCTCCTGGCGGTCCTGCACAGTCAAAACCAACGCACCCTGAGAGATAGAGCCACGCTGCTGCCGCAACTCCAGCTCTGACACACAACAGAAGAACAAACTGAGTGCATGCAGTATCACTGAGATGTTCGATGAGTTCTGAGATTCAAAAACATCAACAAAAGTCAGTTCGCCTGAAACAATCTGAATATTTTATTTGCTTTACTGCAATTGCTGAAACAAAAGCCTGTTTATCTGCGGCCCAGACAACTGTTTTTTCCACTATTTCTTCTACAAATATTCAGTGACTCTTCTGAACCATCTGAATGAATATTTTTTAATTGCTTCACTGTAAAAACTATTTAACCCGTTTCCCTGGTCTTGGCTCTATTTTCTATTTTCAGTTCTAGACGTTTGAACGCGAACATATTTGACCTGTAATTTGTCCGCCAGCGCCACCTTCAGGTCGGTCACTGTAACTGCAGACGACAAAGATCGTAAAATAGACAGATGACTCCTCACCTCTCTGGAAGGAGTAGACGCTGTCTTTGTGTTGGCAGGTCAGAACCACCACCGTCCATCTGAAACCGCCGTCGGCGCCGGACATCACGTGTTCTGACGGCTCACAAGTAAATACAGCGTCCTAAAATCCGTCCACAGATCATAACCGACACCGTGGCTACAGACGGAGGATATTAAAAGTTAACGGTCACCCACAACAACAACGACGACACAAACACTTATGATGTCAGAGCAGCAGGGACGTAAAACTAACGGACCTGACTCAGTTTAATCTGCTGTAAACTGATAAACTGTAAATAGTTTGTGAAGACAGATGATTGTTTCACACGACGTTGTTTTCTGTCTTTTCTACAGCTTTGACCGCGCGGGCTGCCGTAGGCGAACTACCGGTCCGTTCGATTTTCACTTCTGACTTCCCGAGGAAGAGGGTAGCTAACGGCTAATCGATTAAACACTGATGTTAAGGTACACGAAGGTTAAAAGTAGAAATTATGGTTTAACGGCAAATGTACCGAAGGAGTTTTTTTGACTTGATGTGGTTTAAAAAAGTGCTGCTGAGCTAAAACCTACCGGAGAATCGGTGACGGGAAGCTGGTATGTTCCAGTACGCAACAAGGAGAGAACTCGTTTTGTGTGCCGGGACATTCCGGCAGGGCGGAGACTGGGCCAAAGGCTGCAGATCAGTAAAAGTACTCATTATGAAGAATGACCGTTTTCTGAAAACGTACATGACTTGACATGACTGGATTATAATTACTGATGCATTCACGTGTCCATCACTGGTTAAGGTGAGACTAGTTTTAATGATCAATCTATAATAATACAGCTTAATGTGTTAGTCGCTTTATATTTTGCCTTGAATCTTCAAATGTGGAGGCATAAAATAAGTTAAAATGAAAATACTCAAATACAGTTAATTAGCTCGACTTTAAAGAATAAAAACATTTTACTTATCCAACAATGGCTGTAGACAAATAACAGACATAACTCTGCAGGTTAAAAACATTAAAAAAAACAGTTTAATGAACTATACAAAGTGAATTTGTCAGAAATTATATACAGATGTACATTAAAATGACACTAAGCCTGTGTGGACGCAGCAAATAGAACCAACAGTCAAACAGATTCATTCATCATCCTCCTCATCCTCAGCCGGCAGCGGTCTGGACCTGAAGGTGACAAACACAAACCAGGTCAAGACAAATAACACGGTGTCACAGGATTTATACACTGTGCCGTTCATTATTTTGGTGACATTAAAATGGAATAAACACGTGTGTAGACAGGACCACGTTTGTTAGATCAGTGGAGTCAAATGAAGTCCAGGTGATACACAGACACAGAAAACACTAAACCAGAAGAAACCCAAACCATTCATTTGGAAAAAAGGCAAAATATGGAATTAAATTACAACTAGGATCAAATTCAGCAAACGTATGACAAAACACTTTGTACAAACTTTTTCTTTTTCCGATTGCGTCACGATTATACGACTGTTTCATCACAACATGGTCATTGCTGATTCAGCGTTTGCTCCTCTGTTCACACCAAAGTGTTAATGTACAAATAAGAACCAATGATCTTTCAGGTCAACATAAACTGCGATTTGATTCCTTGTTTTTTTACTGGCGACCACATCTCAGCGCAGGTTGCTGCGTCACCCGACATGGAGACAGATGAGCGTGTGTCAAAATGAAAGGTTCACATGTTAAGAAACATGTTTTTGCTTTGCATCAGTTGGTTATTTGAACTGTTACAGCCATACTCATTAATAACCTTCACCTTGTCATCATCCTCCTTGTTCTCCATCTGCATCAATTCATGATCTAAACTATGGAATCAAACATTTGCTTAATGCAGCTGGGAGGATGACTCTCACGAAGCACAGCAACATCTGCTGGTTTGTAAAACATGGTAAAACCTGAAGAGGTTTCGTCTTTCCTTTCCACCATCTCTGCTACTAATGAATGAGCAGGAGGCTCAGTCTTAAGTTCTGTTTGCAGACTGAGATAAAACTCAGAACTGTGTGTAACATGAAGGTAAAAACCTCCAGACTGAACAGCTACAACATACTTCCTGCTGGCCTTTGAGATCCCACTGCCTCCAGCCTCCTCATCATCCTCAACCATTCTGGGTTTCTGGTTCTCCTTCTCAGGCTTCCTGGGGGGGCCACCGAAGAAGTCCCCAATTCCTTTCTGCCAGGTGGGAGTGGGGCGGGGACACACTGGGTTACCACCAGTGTATTTGTTCTTTGCTGTTAATACAGAACACACCATGACCTCAGTCTTATCACATCATGAGATTGGTGTATACTGAGCATGCTGGGGGCTGCAGGGGCTCACCAGGTGTGGATGACTGGCTGCTGCAGGAAGAAGAGTTCGCTGAACTGGAGCCCAGAGACTTGCGGGGAGCAGAAGCTGCAACAGCTGCAAATAAAAATCAAACTGATGTTTGGATGTGTAATAAAACAGCCACATCAGATATGAAGCAGTGACTGATCCAGAGAGGTGACACTGACTGCACAGTGTGAAGAAGAGGACAGTTTGATTTAACATCACAAAAGGAAACTGAGTTAAATTAGTGTTTAAAGAAAGCTGGTTTAAAATCCAAATGAATTGTGCATCAGTGTCTCCATGTTTGCACTGTCACAATAACTTGATATTTAAAACGTCACTTCTTCATACAGGATAAACCCGAGCAAGATTTAAAAGCTCAATTTTAATCATTCATGGAAACGTCGATGAGTCAACTGTATGCCGAATTCAAGAAAAGATGATGTCGGTCAATAAAATATTATTTATTATGTTGTGTCACACAGGTGCCTTTGACGATAAGTAAGATCACCTTAAATTAAAGACGCCCTCCACTGGGTTTGGTGCGAAGTCCGCACAAAGCCGCAGTGCGGCGCTCAAAACTGGCGCCAGTTTGCAGAAATCAAGACAATGCCTTTTAAAGAAAATTAAAGAAGAGGTCTCCTTGTCAGAGGAATTAAAACATTAAACTAAAAGTACAATCTTCTCGTGACAGCATGACATAAATCGGCTTATAATGAAAGTTCTTCAGGAGGAACAGAGAGCGCCTCTAACCCAGGCTTCGTCTTGGCGGGAGGCTGTTGATGACAAGCTTGTCACTGGGTTTAAATGATTTACAGGTGCCTACTATACCAACACACTAATATGCAGCTCATTTAAACAAAACACTGCATCACTCTGTTAAAGATTTCCCCGGGTCATACCGTCATATCGCTCTGTTCGCCTTGTTTGGTTTTTATGAGCGCGCCCCAAGCCCACCAGACTGCATAACAAAAACACATGTATTCCTGCGCAAATTAGCTACATGTTGCCGAATTTGAAATTGATGTTTTTAATTTATTACTGTACCTTTTCTGTATGATGCGGGGACGTTGTCGGCTTTAGTCCTCACCATTTTGGCAGCGACTTTCAAAGTTTAATGATGTTCAAAGAACAACTACAAGAACCAAAGTAAGTGAATGAAGCGTCCCGCCTTGGTTTAAAAAGAACAGCGGATGGGGCGGGAGATTTCTTCTTCTGGGTTTGTTGTTCATGCAGACAAGACGCAGTGACGACGTAATTCTTCCCTCTGCAGGTGAAGTTTTAAAGTGCAAAAGTATGATTGAAATATATGAAATATATATGAAATATACTAAAAGTACCAAAAGTAAAATTACTAATTTTCACCATTTACATGGAAATACACTATTGTCTAAGTAAAACAAAAGTATTATCAGTAATGTTGTGTGTAGTTATAATTTTCTTATGGTTATCACTTTAATGTTACAGAGGAAAAAAGTTGACATCATTTTAATTACTTTATCTACTCAACATCTTAACCTTAATAAAATCATAATTTATCAGATTATTATATTATATTATCATTAATCTGAATCAGGGAAGCAACTACAGCTGTGAGATAATTGTAGTGGAGTAAAAATTAACAGTATAATAAAGTAGATTAAAGTACAAAACCTCAAACTTGTACTTAAGTATAGTACTTGAGTAAATCTACTCGCTCACAGTGTAAAGCAAAGAAAAAAAAACGTTTCGCCTGTTTGTCCCACCCGGCTTTCCGTCGTGGCGGTTTCTCAGCTGCGGGCGGATCAAAAACAAAACGTCTTTAACAACTTGTCAGTTATTAGTTTATCTTTCAAGGTATGTATGACACGTTTAATGAAAACCTTCAAACACTGAATTAGTCTCTGATAACTTATCGCTTGTTTCATGTTGTTTAATCTGTTTTTATGTCTGTTCGGTAACTTTAAAACCTGTTGATGTCTCCAATTGCAGCTAATGCTAGCTACGGTTAACGTTAACTAACTTGAGCTGCTGTCGGTTAGTTTAACTTAACGCTAGCTAACTGTTGGTTTGCAGATTAAACTACTAGTAACCGCTAGTAAAGTAGTTAGTTAGCTAGTAAGCTGGGGTTTATTTGGCTACCAATAGCTGTTACGTACAAACAGAGTTTAGTTTTAACGTTGTCAAAATCATTTGAGTCTCTGCGGTTGATCAGAGGTGGTAAAAGTACACGTTAAATACTCAAATTAAAGTGCTTACCTAAAAGTACTACAAGTAGAAATACAACAAGTTTTAAATACATAAGAGCAATAACTTCGTTTTAGTTTTCCTTATTAATTAATCTACTGATTTGTGGTGTAAAAAAAAATACTGCTTAATCACATTATACAAATATAGGGTATAATATAAGTTTGCTTGAGTATTTCTGTTGTTACTTTATACTTTATACTCCACTACATGTATGTGGCAGTTTTAGTGACTTTTCAGATGCTTAATGCAAAACATAAAAAAATATATATATAAGAATATAATCAAGTGATAAATGATGATGAATAAGTGAATATTATGGAGTAACCAGCTGTCAGTACATAAAGTGATTAAAATCAGCTCCACATTTAGCTGCTACAACATTAATGATATTTACACAATAAAGCATCAATAATAATAACCTAGTAATAACTTTATTGACATTGCAAAAAATGCTGTGAGGAATTGACCTCAGCACATGACATCAGTGACAAACCACATATGTAAAAACATAAACACTGTAATTTTGCAAAATAATGTAAAAGATATACAGACATACAACAAAACCATAAAAAAACAGCTAAACACAAGAATTTGCTTAAAGTACCAGAGATCCACTGCTCAACAGTTCAGCAGCTTCAGCAGGTGCTTGAATGCAGCTAAAACCCAAATACATTCAGTTCACCATCATGTGTGAAAGAAGACTGCTCCTGTTTGAGCAGCTGGAAACGTGTGTTTCTCTCCAGGTGTTGCCATGGAGGAGGGGACCCGCCTGGTATCGACAGGAGACTGTGTGAAGATCTGGGATGCGGTTTCCATGGCGCCACTGGAGCAGTTTAACGCTCACAGCATCAGCCACCCTGTTGCCCAGGCCTGCTGGAGCTCTAACAGTATCCTGACGCATAAGAGAACAATATGTGTTCATCAGGAAAAAACTGCAGCAAACTCAAGGGATGTGCACATAGATTGTATATAAACAGATCTGATGATAAACAACATTAACATAATTATACATTTTAAATTTAATGCATTTATGTATAAACCACATATGTGTAGAATATTAATTTCTTTATCTAAGGCTGTAACCAACAATGATTTTCATTATTGATTAATCTGCTTAATACTTTCTTCATCAAGAAAATATAATGTCTGCATAAATCTCATCGTTGATCACACAATTTTGGAGCAAAAGAAGAACCAGCCTTGACCCGTTGATTCAGACCAGTACCTGGTCAGTGCCAGCAGCAGTGGAGACAAAGTGGTGGTTTCCAGCCTCAAGTCAGCTCCTGTTTCAGTGGTGGAATTGGCCGAGGGGGTGAGTGCACGGCTTTAGTTACAGTGGAGCTCATGCAAGAATTTAACACTTAAACCCTTAAATCTTCCTGACTTCTGTCAAAGTCACCAAAGTACACAGACATATCGTACACACGTCTTTCAGTCTGATGAACATGTTGATGATGTTTTTGATTATTAGCCACTTTGACATACAGTCATTATCTAGCTGAAAGACCCAGCGGCGGCTAAAGCGAGACTTCCAGCAGATTTCTTTAAATTATTCTTCAAAATGCCAACATACTGCTCTTTTTTCATGCCCCTATGAACACGAACGAGGTTCCCAGTGCCTGAAGCGGCAAAACAGCCCCACAACATGATGCTCCCACCACCATGTTTAACATTGGGAACTGTGTTTTTAGGGTTGAAGGTCTCTCCCTTCCTTCTCCAAACAAAAGCAACATCCCTGTGCCCAAAGAGCTCAAGTTTAGTCTCATCAGACCAAAGAA
>JAUMHL010000027.1:25659530-25676694 GCA_032362345.1 Sandelia bainsii
TTTTTTTTATGGTAATTTCCATGGAAATATTAAGGGTTTTGTGTGATTTCATCAGGGGGGCTAATAATTCTGACCTCGACTGTATCTCTGTAACTCTCCGTTCAGAAAAAGCAGACCCGTGTGTGTCTGAGCTCCTCATCTCAGTTTCTGGTCAGTGGAGGTCTGGATCACTGTGTTCACATCTGGGACCTGAAGACCAAGAGACTTCACCGCTCGCTCAAGGTAAGACCTCAGATAAAGAAGGACAACAGGTAAACATCCTGTCAATTTAAAGTGCACATGTTAGTGCTTTGTAAATTTAATTTGAAAACAATGAAATCTTGATTTTTGCCTTTTAATATCAACAAAATAAATCATAATCACAAAGCAAAGTGTTAGTCATTTTATTTATAGTCCCCTAATTCAGTAGTATATCACCAGATACAACTTCCAGTCTTTGTGGATAAACCTGTAAAAGCTTTACACACCTGGATCTCGGTAGTTTATCCCATTATTCCATTATTGGTTAGTAAGTGTAGACTGACAAATATATGGATTCTGTCCATTTTAAATAAAAACTAAGACCTGATAAAGTGTTAAAAGTGAAGCGGTCTGTTACTGTGAGTTACAGAATAATATTTAATGAAGAAAATGAGCAACAAGTAAATCTGCTACAGTTACCTGTCTCCCTCTGTGCATGCTCGTCTGTCAGGATCATAAAGAAGAGGTGACCTGTGTGTCCTTCAATGCCAACGACAGCTACATCGCCTCTGGCTCCACCAGCGGAGATCTGGTCCTGCACAGTCTCACCACCAACATGTCCAGTAAAGCCTTCGGTCACGGCGGCAACCAGGTCAGACAACTCAGTTTACACTGGTGTGCTGCAGTTCAAATTGTCTCTTCCACATAAAGTCGTCCATAGTGAGCAAGACAAAGACTCCAAACACTAAATAAACACTGACAGCTTCTCCAGGTTTAGTTTTGTCTCTGGGGACCTTTCAATAAAAAAACATAACATTTTAATAACCACAGTTTCTGTGGAGACATGATTTCTAGTTCTTTTATTATTTCTATTTTTAACAGAGCAGCTGCATCCCACAACAAAAAAGGGTTATTGTCCAACCTGTGTCTTTTAATGAGTTTCATGTTGTTATTGTCAGAGACAGAATCTGAACACGTCTCCTGACACCTGTTGGAGGAGTTTGCTTGATAAATACAGGCTGGAGCTTAAATAATTAAAAATAAAGCTGAGATCAGTTAAATGTTCCTGAGAACAATGAAGAAACAGTGAATCTTGCTGTATCTGGGGAAAATATCTTGAGAATCAAGACCTTTCTGTTTTTTCTTCAGCCCATCCACGACCTGAGGCTGTCCATGCTGAAGCGCTCCCTGCTGGGCAGTGTTTCTGACAGTGGCACTGTGGTGCTGTGGGACTCCAACACCCAGAAGGAGCTCCATGTTTTCGACAGTGCTCACAAAGCTCCAGCCTCTGGCTTGGCTTTCTCCCCTGCCAGTGAGCTGCTGGTGGTCAGCGCCGGTCTGGACAAGAAGATCATCTGCTACGACACGGCCAGCAAGATGTAAGACCCAGCACACCTCTGTGCTCTTTAAATGTTTTAGACGGTTTATAGCTTTAGATAAAAATAAAACCAAACATTCTCTATAAAATGGGAACATGACACTAACAGATACTTGTCATGTTTTCAGGTATCGTGTATTTATTTCTAGTTTGTGATTTGTTCATTTGTGTCTGCAGTGTCCTGAGATCGATCCGAGTAGACAGTCCTCTGACCTCTGTGGACTTCACGCTGGATGGAACTGGTCTGGTGGTCGGATCCACTCAGGGGAGGATCTACCAGTATGACCTTAGGAACTCCAGCGCCCCCACCAGGATCACTGTGGCACATAAAACCTCAGTCACCTGCCTGCGCTTCCAGAGCAACACCAGCAGACACAAGGTACCAACAGACATCTACCGCTGGGATCCCAGAAGCCGTGTAAAACACACACGACAACAGACACCTGGTCATATATCTGGTGTGAAATATCAGCTCAGTCCACGTCCCTGAGTGTTAGCGTTTTACTTAGTGAGAGTGTTATGAATTTTTTATGAGGTGTTTTTGCCGGGTGATGCAGCCCACCTGCTCTTTAACCTGCAAGAAGCTGATAGTCTCAAATTCTACTGAGTCATTCAGTTACCTGCACTGAGTATCAGATTTTACAAGTTTTTAGTTTAAGTAATAAATGGTTTTAATTCAGAAAGATTCACAGAACATTACACCCCAGAAAAAAACGACATAAATAAAATAAACTGAAACGTGGTTTTTGTGTTGGCATTGTAAACTTTCACATTGGGGTAGTTACTTTTCAAAAGTAATTTATTACATAATACTTATAAGTAACAAGTTACACTCTTTCCTAAGACAGTAACTAGTTACTATTATTCTCACAAAGTGTCTGTATAAACAAAGATTTGGTCCAATATGAAGTAACATTATTGAGCTGCAGTTACCAAAATACTCATCAAATATCAGCTACACATCTCTGAGACATGATGACATGATAAGATAAGATGTTCATGATGTGATCGGTCGCTCATCCTTCATCTCATATTTAGCCACAACTGGCTGTAGCTCCTTCAGAGACGGTGACTGTACCAGCGTCAGGGGTTCGGTGTTTCTCTTTAGGTGTCCAGCACCCGAGTCCGGTTCAGTTAATTTAACATGCAGGTGGAGTGAAAAACAGATGTTTGTGCCCAGAAAACATGAATTACTATTAGTAACTAAGTAAATTAGAGTTAAAGAAGTTAGTGCATAAACTAACTTTAGAATTTTACTACACTTAATGATAATAAGTTAATAATACTGCAGTAGTTTAGTTTCTCCAGGACTGGTGACCAGTGGAGCTGCTGGTATTAGTTCGTCTTTGACTTTAAATGTGCTGCTGTGTCTCTTTTCCTCTCTCTTCCACTCGTCAGTCTAGTAAAGTGGGCTGCACCAAGATTGCCAGTACCAAAAGGTCCTCAACCAAAGTGTCCAGCAACCAGCATGACCCCAGCACAGGCCCCGCCCCCCACAGACAGGTGACAGGTACAGTTCGGTTCATATCGCTGGTTCACACCCTGTAATAAGCTGTGACTCTGATCCACGTAGATAAATAAACACTGTGTTGTCTCCAGCAGGGGGCGCTGGTGCAGAGGAGCTGTCCCGGGAGGCTGAGGGTCAACAGGGGACAGAGCAGCTTCCTGTCGTGGAGAAGTTCACCAGTGTTGGACGAAACAGTCTGGACATCTTCTCTCCTGCTCGAGAAGGTCAGTTTGAACAAACACAAGTAACTGTCTTATTGTTAGTTTAATGTTTCTAATTTTACATTAACAAATATGAATATTGTGATTAAGGGTGTAAGAAAATATCGATACACTTTCATGAAACTGTGTCAAAGCTCAAAACTGTATCAGGTTTGAATGAATAATTTCTGTACAGAGATTTGTGGCAGTGGTTCATGTTGTGTTTAAAGCCCTGGTCGCTAGATGGCAGTGTTGTTCCCACTGATTAAACGTCTGGTGGTTGAGGTTTGTATTCACAGGAAGGAGGAGGGTTAGTTCAGCGGGTTGAGGTTGGATTTTCATGAGGTTGTCACTTAAACTCACCCTGATCCCTCATCTCGTCTCTCTGTCCCAGACCTGAGGACGCCGGGGACAGTTGGAGACTCACTGTTTGGGAAAACTCACGGTACGACCGGGAGCCACTTCTCAGTCTGACAGATGTTACTGTGAATGATGCTGCTGGCTCTGGACTAACGTAGATGCTGTGTTTCCACAGTTGCTGGTGTGGAGATGCTGTCCAGAGAAGGGGAGGGTCAGCAGGTCGTCGGTAGGGCCAGCCTGGACATCTTCTCCCCAGTCAGAGAAGGTCAGACGTCCTTCACTAGGAAAAGGGTTTCAGATTAAAACATTTTCAGAGCTGCTCCAGGCTGCTCATGCTACGTACATATTATTATTATTATTACATGTTCTGTCATTTTTACATTTTAGTCATGTTTTCTGCTGCTGTTGAGAGTTGCCATGGACAATGTCGTTGTATCGATACTATATAAAGAGTTTGCAGTAATCACGTCAGTAATTTCCCTCCTCACTTATGTGAAGGTGGGAAAGTAACATCACATCCACAGAGCTGATCACGTGACTTTACCTTGTTCTACGTGTGCTGTGAAGTTAAAGTCATTTTCTGACTGCAGATAAACTGTCGTCTCTGATGTTGAATGATGGGGATGTTTCAGACTCTCATTCAGGTGCAAACTCCCACCGTAAGACCCCCCTGGGAACTCCGCTGGTAGCCTCTGCAGGTCGGTGCTACAGCCCGCTGTCCGTCTTCCAGACCCCCCCGCCGATCAAAGAAGAAGAGCCGCACCCCGCTGCTGAACCATGTGACTCCAGAAAGGTGATGAGCTCTGATTAGACCTCTGAGCAGTAAAAGACACGAGACAACGACACGATGGAGAAAGTCACTTTCAGAAAGACGTCAGAGGTCTGACACGTTTTTATCACGTTCACACTGTTCACCTGGTCTGAATGTGTGTCCACTTTACTGCAGAGTGACAACCTTACACACGTCTCCTCATCGTTGTGTATACGGCTGCAACAACAAAACAACTGTCCTGATTATTCACTTATTAAGAAGCTTTTAAACCACAACAAACCTTTATATCAAAAGCTTCTTGTAGTAGACTAGAAGGAAATTTTACCCGTCACCGCTTCCTTCTGGAGATAGTTTTAAAGTAAAACCAAAAGCTCGATAACAACAACTGTGTATCATCAAATTAATGTCATATAAAGACCTGACAAAGACACAGCTTGTTCCTCTGGTGAAATATCAGCTAAGATTAGCATAGCAGCTAAGGTGGCATCATTTACTAAGCAGTGTACGCAAGTTTCTTGTTTTACTGCAGTGAACCTTAGCGAGTTTACACTGGACAGTAAAATAGAAACAGCGGTGTATCAACAGTACAGGTCAACTGCAGGATAAATGACATAATCCAAAGTGAGAATACAGTTAAATCAACACCGTCGTGAATTATTCTCACTTTGATGAAGGAGGATTTACTGCAGGACTTGGTTAAGCTTAGTGTACCTAATAAAATGGTACGTGCTTTTCCTGTTCAGCTGAGTGTTGTTAAATGAGACGTTTCTGATATTTGTGTTGATATCACACATGTTATACTGAAATCACTTCTCTGACAACAGTCTGACAGAACCAGCAGTTCCAGCCTGGAGGGCGACAGTCGCACCACCCCCACTTCATCCCAGCAGACCAGTCACAGTCAGCCGGCCCCTCCGTTCTTCACTCCGGAGCCCAGCCTCAGGAGGGCCAATGGGATTCAAGCTCAACTGACCTATGACTCACCTGCCCAGGGAGCTCCACCCACTGCCACAGCTGCAGGTAGAGAACCAGTCAGCACAGTCAGGTGTTGGTTCCAGACTGAAGTGAACAGGTGAAACAGGTGATTAGCTGTTTCTCTGCTGCAGGAACTGAGGCTCTGTTTACACCTGGTCAAAGGCTACACGCAGTTATCACCTCAGTCCGTTTCTAACGTTCTTCACCAAGTTCTCTTTGGATAGGTTCTTTTGTTAATAAAAGTGTGTCCAGATGTTGTGGTTCCTTACGGTACTGTCTGTATGTTCAGGTGCGGCTCTGTCGGCGGCCGTGTCCTCCTCTCTCTCCCAGAACATTGCACATGTGGTCGGACAGGGAGGAGCTGCTCCTCTCACTTCCCTTCAGATCCACTTCATCCAGAACATGATCCACGAAACTCTGGAGGACTTCAGGTCCGTCTCTGTCTCATTTCCACCTTTGTTCACATCTGAAAACAAGTGATCCTGATCCTGTTTTTCTTGCTCCTCAGAGACGCCTGTCACAGAGACATCGTCAACCTTCAGGTCGAGATGGTTCGACAGTTTTACATCCAGCTGGTACGAACCAACACGGACGCACAGATTTAAAATGTTATGTTGTGAGATGTAGAAAGTGAACGATGTCTGATGTTCTTCTTCCAGAATGAGATCCACAGTCTGATAGAGAAATACTCTGTCAATGAGTCTCTGGTGGAGGAGATAGAGAAGCTGAGAGAGGAGAACCGAAGACTCAAGACCAACTACTGATCCAGATCTGTTGATTAACTGTTGCCCTGAGTTGAGTCTCTCAGACGGTTTTTCTCCCTCAGCAAGGTCACGTTTAGGCTCAGAGATGGTAAAAGTGTTGGGATGTGGTTTGGATTTTGTGTCTGCAAATGAAACCGTCTCAGTTCACGGCAGAAGATTCTTGGAAACGCTGTCTTCCTGTTGCTTCACCATTACTCGCTGATTGTCGAGGACCAACAGAGATCTGGATTCATTTTTCTGTCCTTGTGACTGCCCCTCTCCAGGAAGACGGTTTGACTGAAACACCAGCAGTGACTCCTGAGGACGTGACTTGTGTGTTTCTGTAGATGGAGAGTGATGAATCTGTCAGAAATAAAAAATATCTTTGGGTTTTGTCATTTAAAATATATAATTTCACAACCTGTGAAATTTTGAACAGTGGTTAAACCGTCAGATGGACATTTTTCATGTGTCTGTATCATGTTTTTATGGTTTGTCTAAAGAATAAAAAAGGAATGAGACATGGAATCATTTTGTGTATCTGCTAATTGTTTTTTCTTTTTTATTGTGAAATAATTTGAAGATCTCTGTGAAGTTATGTTTAATGTAAGTAATAAGTAAATATGGAAGTTTAAAAAAATCATATTACAGTCAATTTTCCAGCTGCATTATCACATTAAAATGTAAATATTTTTGAACAAATGCAGCTTTTTTACCAATTTTTAAATCATCTTTTCCTATAATGCACAAATTTTATAGCATGTAAAAAATTATAGGTCAGTGTGCGCATGTGCGTTTTACCGCCTCTCCGTTTCTTACTCTGGTTGTTCGGTTTAACGGTTTTGACGTGTTGGAGGATTACTATCTTTCTCCGTTTCTCACTCTTTGATTGTTCGGTTAAACAGCTCTTAAAATCGATCTGGTTAGAAACAAAAATAAAGTCACCATTAATCTTTATAACTGCAGTTGACTTTATTGTAGCGTGATAAAGAAATATCACCATAAACCTAAGGACATATAACGGTTTATTGCCCGTTTTAATTAATCTACGAAAGGACCTAGCTAATAATGTGAAGTTAGCTGACTAAAGCTAACTCCAAGCTGCACTTTGTTCTAGTTCAGTTCAGGAACCGCAGAGGTCAAAACGACAGGTAAGACACTAACTTTAACTTGTATATATACGCAGTTAACACAGCTCGTTAAAGGCTGAATTAGATATTTGAACTCGTGTCATCATCAACAGACTAGTTAACAACACTAAAGTAACGTTAGCTGTTGTTTTCTGTTAGCATGACTGCGTTGCAGAGGTTTCCAACCGCAGAAGATTTAAAATCCCTTAAGGTCGTTTAAAAGCATTTATCGTTGTCTTAATTGTATTTCTAGAATTCACAGACACTCTTCTAACCACCCGGATGATAAAATGTTCAGTCCGCTGAAGGATAAAAAAGATTTTAACTCGTTTACCAAGTTTCTAAATCATAACAAAGATGGCGGACAGCTAACGACCTGCTGAGCAAACAGAATCGTCTCTTGGGAAACAGGTTTAAATCTTTTTTGTCGTCTAACTATTATTATTCAGATGGTTAAATCTATTTGTATGGATTGTGGAAATATCTTCAGGACAACGGTGGGTGGATTTTGAAGGACTGTAGGGATTTTTGAAACATCGATGGTTAATTAACTTGTTCACAACCCGACGCTGAGCTCTGTGACGTAACACTTCACTTTACAACACTTTAGCTTCAGGATCTGTTTGTTCATCTTTAACTTCACTGATGTAATAAATAAAAAGTCCCTGATGTGACTGTAGGTTTATGATGTCAGCAGCTATTTATTTATGTTCTGTTCAGAACTGTCATAGATTTCTAATGTTTGTCGTCAGCATTTATGTCTAAATACACTATATTGTCAAAGGTACTGGGCCACCCCAGCAAAACAATCAATCCAGTGCACACAGCAAGGTCCAAGGTCTTACTGCTGGATGTTAAATCTCGATTTCTGCATCACATTAAAAGAAATGAACAAATATAGAAAATAGTGAAGTGATGCTGCTGGATATTTACTGAAGACTAATGAAGCGTCTGTGTTTCAGCTCTGGGTCGATGGCGAATCCTCTGAGGGCTGAAGTGGTTCGACTCTACAAAAATGTGAGTCTGTTCATTGTTTCTTTACAAATGAATTTATTCTGATGATGTTTGCAGAAGCACCTGGTCAGCGGTTAAGTTTCTACCTTTTGATATAAATAAATATTCTAATATTCAGAGGTGAAAAGTAATTAACTTACTCCTCCCTCAGCTCCTCTACCTCGGGCTGGAGTACCCCAAAGGAGCCGACTACTTCAGAGACCGTCTGAGAGCAGCGTTTGCCAAGAACAAATCAGTCCAGGACCCGGAGAAGATCAAGGAGATGATCGCTCGAGGGGAGTACGTGGCCAGAGAGCTGGAGGCCCTCTACTACCTGAGGAAATACAGAGCCATGAAGAAACGCTACTACGAGGAATAAAACACCTGCAGAGACCGAGGAGAGTCTCCGCCCACTGGACTCACCTGTCCTAATGTGAAGAAGACGCACACGAAATGTAAGAGGAAATGTTTATTTAAGTGGAATGACCAAGTTCCCGATTTAAATAAAAGTATGAAAGAAAAAAACAGATTTAGACTTTTCCTTCATCAAACACAAAATTTAGTAAGACTCAATGGATCAACAGAAGCAGGAGGAGACGACGGAGCCCCGAGTAGAAAATAGTAGAAACACTGAGGTCACAGGGTCGGGGGGGCGAGGGAGTCCCTGTCAGCCAGGTTTGCCCTGCAGATCGGACAGGTGGGGTTGTCCTGTTGGAGAGGGAGGGGGGGGCAGTTATAATCAATAACTATTATTGATTTGATTAATCAATAATGGACTGATCAGTCATCAATCAGCAGATTAATCAATAATGAGCAGAACTGTTTAGTTCTGCAGCTCAGTTATAAAAATGATAATAATTATAATATAAATTATTCTAAATCATCGGTTCTGTGCAGGAAATAAAAGAACAATGAAAACAGACGTGATCATTTTGTGATTATTAATGTGATTAATCATCGATTATCTGTTATCTGCTGAATATTTTCTATCAGAGCAACAAACAGGACGATTTTCTATTAGAGCAACTTCACAAGTTATTGACAGACGATCACAGCAGCTCCTGATTCATTAAGTCGTATCAGTCAGAGATTTTCTTAGTGATGTTTAGATAAAAGCTGCACTTTCATTTTGCACAAATGTTGAGCTGAGACAAACTGATCTCACTGAAAAGGTCTAAAAACTGTTGTCAGAGATCATGAAGAACCTAAATGAATTATTGGAGCAGAACCATTAAGAAAAACTCTGCGATTACCTTTAACCATCGGTCAATACACTGGACGTGGTAGTCATGGAAACACGGCAACATCCTCAGCTTCTCCCCATCAGTGTAGTCGCAGAAACAGATCTGACACCTGTCAATCGATCAATCAATCAATCAGTCACCCACCAGCCTTAACATCAGTGAACACCGAGGTCAGAGTCAGACCTGCTGGGACTTACTGCGTGTTCCCGCCGCTGTTGGCAGACTGGAAGAATTTTGTGGGAAACCTCTGGATTTCTCCCCGAGTCAACTTCTTGGACACGACGGCACCTTGGCTCTCCTCAAACTCCAGAAGAGCCTGAACAAGAACCAGACAAGCAGAGAAAGATTCTTCTCTTCATCCACCTATTTTTGTTTGGATAATGTGAGTCTGATGATGAATCTCAATAAAACATTTTTATGGTCTGAAATCCCCAGTGTAGCAGGTAGAAGCTATGTTTCTGAGACGTTCTCATTAGAACCTTGGTTAATGAGGAATTTAAATGCAGGTGTGAGTTAGAAATAATTTTGAGAACCAGATGATGCATCTGCACTTGTGATGGTCTTCCTCACCTCGTAGTCATTTCCCTGCAGATCTGGTGAGAAGTCAGGCAGCGCGTTCCTCCGCCTGCTTTGTCCGCGTCTTCTGCGTTGACCCATCAGATCTGTACAAACACACCTGTATCAGTCTGGATCTGATGTTCTCACTGAGTCGTGAGTCGTCCACAGCGGCACAGGAAGTACTCAGAACTTTTACTTAAGTATTAGAAGTAATACAACAGTGTAGAAGTAAATTCCTGGTTTCAAAATGTGCTTCATGTACAAAATACTGGTTCACACGGTTCCTAACAGGCGTGTTGCTGTATGATGTGATGCAGCCGATGAAGAACAGTTTTTCCAGCAAAGTCAGTGACATATTGTATTAATCAAGCTTCCCCCAACAGATTCCTCCGTCCTGAGACACAGTGGACCAGAATTTAAAAACTGTCACAGTAAAATACAGAGTCTGAACTCACCATCTTCGAAGCCGACCGGAGGAGAGAAGGCAGCCAGCACATGAGACATCCAGCTGGGCTCCATGTACGGATAATACTGCAGAGAACAACACAGCCACAGCCGTTACAGCTCTGACTGACGTTCGCCTAAGTTTAAACACTGAGTCATAGTAAAACCTCCACACAACATGTCAAACACCTTCTGATCTCCATCAGTATAATGAATATGTTACAGTTCTCATCTGTTTTTCCAGAGTGCTGATGGATGAGTGTCGAAAGCTGTGAAAGTAAAAGATTATTGGCAAAATAATCAGAAAGTACCAAAAGTAAAAGTGCTCATAATGCAAAACTGAAAAAAAAACATACATTTTAGTGACAGGAAGAAAAATAGGGTTCGTCTTTCTCACCCTCGGGTGGTTCTGCTGCAGTTGTTGAAGGTGATGACGCTGCTGCTGCTGCGTGCCGTGGGACGCGGCCTCCTCTCGGTCAAACTGGGCCTGAATGATAAAAATACATTTTGGCTCAGTTCATCAGCACAGGTGAGACGTCTGTGCTGAATTCTGCAGGTGAAGTTTCCGACCGACCTGAAGCCTCTGAGCTAACGCCTCGTCTTCCTCCATCTGTGCTGAGCGGACCACGGCCTCCTCATCGTCACTGATGATGATCTGCTCTGCTGCTGTAGCATTACACAAAAAGACTGATCACACACACAAAACTGAAACTTCTCTTCATTCAGTTTGAGAATAAATTATCTTTTTTAATGTACATAGTTCTAATAATTAAGGTTCTCACCATCACACTGTTTTAAAGCATTTGGGAAAACTTCACAGTCAGTTATAAAAACTATTGGTAATGATATAGAATATATAATAATGATATATATATGATATGCACATTATGCAAAAATATTTTCATACTCCAGATTTTCTCTGTAAGGTTTGTTTTTTCCACATTATATTCATCAAAGTCTCTCAGCTGCACAAACGGAAACACAATCTGCACATCGCTCGTTGCAGACAAACAAATAAATATCATCTATGAAATGTAAAAAAAAGTAGCTGCCACAAATTTTCAATCTCGGTGTCGTCTTTATCTGTGATGCAGGTGCTTGTTTCGTTAGGGTTCTTGTGGAGAAAGAGAAAATTCAGCTTTTCCAGAAGCCATGGCTCCCACGAAGACATTAGCGTTGAGAGAACAGCAACGACGACATAAACAGCAGGTTTACAGATGTTCTCAATATGCTAAATACTAGTAATGTGACACAGCTGTATAAACGATTTTAAATGACTATTAACTGTGTGATGATGTTACAGAGACATACAGTAAATGTTTACAGCATTCTGTGTCCTCACCTGTCGAGGTATTTCCTTGTTCACCATTCAGCCACCTCCTCTCCTCTGCTGTCAGGAAGGACAGAGAGTCAGAGCTGGGGGGTGGAGAACGTGAAGCTGAAGCCGTCGTCCTCTGGCTGAGACAACTGTGATTAGCTTCTACCGTGGAGCCCGCCACAGTGAAAGCCACCTCCTTCACTTCCTCCTCCGATATTGGTGTGAGGAAGGGTGACAATGAAGGCGAGGAGGAAGAAGAGGAGGAAGAGCGGGACGGTGTGGAGAGCGGCGCCTCCAGCCAGGGGTCCATAGGCAAAGTCAACGATGAAGCAGGAAGGAAGCCGACGTTCTGCTCTCCCATCACTGCTGCCAGACGCCTGCGTTTGGATTTACGTGAACAACCTCGTTCACCGCCGGTGGGATGTTCTGGTCGTCCTGGAGACACTGCAACAGCCGCCTGACAACAGAAACACACAGCGGTCAACCTCCGACAGGATGACACACACGTTTCATGACATTCAGAACATGCAGAAGTCGCTGTGTGTTGCAGACTCACGGGGCTGAAAGGTTCCTCTGGGATACGACCACGTCTCCTCCGCTTCCCCAGCTGTGGACTGGACCAAACAAACAGACGTAGACTCTTTAGTCAAAGAAATGTGTGAATGAAATGTGTAAAACTCAGACAAAGACGTTTGTGTTTTTGTTTGATTTCAGTAATATTCAGCTCTTACTGTTCTGTTAACCAAGAGTTTCCTGTTTTAACACCTTGTATCTGGACACACATGCTCAAAAGTTAACAGAGGAGACATAAATAGAGAAAATGTGACGGTCTGAGTACAGAACATTTGTGTCTAAAGGTCGTAGCACAGCTTAGAAAATAATGAGAAGTACAGTTCCAGTCCTGTGTATTGTAGTGTTACCACGTGGTACTGTGACATAATAAAGATCGGTTGTATGTGACTGTCCACATTAAACACAGTGTGGTTACCTGGGAGTTTCTGGGACGATGATGGACAGATCATGATAGAGGAGGTCCGCCGGGTCGAGCAGGCAGCCTCGGTTCAGACCTCCAGGACTGTCCGGTCCAGACGAACAGGGACTGGCTGCTAACGTCTCATCCATGGCCTCATTCAGCACTGTGGACCGCGACTGTAGAATCACCTCAGATCCACTCTCATAACAACCAGGTACCGAAGACAACTCACCTGATTTAACATGGAAACGATTTACATAACGTTACTGCAGCGAATGATCAATTAATACAACGATTTTATTATTTAACGGACACATACAGGAATAATCAAACGGAACCAGGTGAACTAAAATCTGATCTGTTACCGAAGCTGCTTCAGAAAATCAGCACAAACAAATTCGTTAAAGCTGAATTAATGGCAGCAAAAGTAACAACAGACAAACACACGACGACACAACGATGTAAAACACAACTGAACATCACCACAAGAACATAACCCACACAGTTTGTGGTAACTTTACCTAAATGTTGTCGTCTGTTGTCGGTTTGTTAACTGACACAGCCGCCGGAAGTCAACGATGTCTCAAAATCGGGTATTTCCGGTGTCACACCGAAAACTCCGCCGTGTTGATCGGTTCCACTTTTAGTTCTGACGTGAGAACAGTAAACAGAAACAGTTTAATGAATGTACCTGCGGTGTCAGACTGTATAAGAGACAGAGAGCACGTTACTAAAATAAAAACACAAGAATTAAATATTACTTTACTCAAAGTAGAAATTAACTACATCGACTCTTTCTCGTAACTCAGCACCTGCTGCAGCTTTTCATTATGCTCAGATTTCCTCAACTGAGTCTGTAAGATGTAAATTAAATGGTTGGAATGAGGTATAAAACATTCAGTTCCAGTTACTCGAGTGGATGATGTAAAATAAAAAGTCTTTTAACCAAGGTGTCTGAGCACATTTACTGTCCTCAGGGTGAATGCAAACAGGACTTTAGGTCTAGAACTTGCCTGGAGTCCACCTGTGGCAAACTAAACAGACTGGACACAGATTAGAACGGTACGAACTTGTTCATTCACACTGCATATCAGGACAAAAACAAAGCTCCACAATAACATAAGAACAAGGTGATAAAACCTTTTCTAAAGCTTTGAGTGAGAACGTCTGGACTCTTCGATCCGGCCAAACTAAGAAAACTGTTGTTGTTCAGGGAGGTGACGGAGACCCCAACAGAGACAGCAGAACCTGGTCAAGTGTTTAAACAGAAACCAGTTGGAGTCAAAGGCCTTTTTTATACTTTATTTAAACTGAAATCTACAACAAAACTTGATCAAAACATGAACAAGTCTGAAACTTTATAGAGAAACTGAGCATAAAAACGTTCTGCTGCTATGACCAGGACGGGACTTTGAGTGCGTTTTCATAAGATAAAATACAGTTGTGTAGTAGCAACTGTATAATGAAACTAAACTGAAGTGGAACCAGAGACTGTAAAATGAAACCAAACACAAAACTGGAGAATACAAAAAGGATCTTATTTATTGTTTCATCTGCTCACAGAAATGATTGTCTGGTTTTTATTTTGATCATCACCTCTATGTCTCAAGTCGTCCACTAATTCAATTACAATTCACCTGAAGTACTAATGTAACTGTGTGTCCAGTTTTTTCATGACACTAGATCAAACCTAACATTGTAATTTCTCTCTTGAAGTAAAAACGCAGCAGAATGAACACGAAGAGTCAGAACAAACATTTCACTGTGTCATAAAACAAGTAAAAAAACATGAACTACTGTTAACAGGAGGTTTGTAACCATGACAACCCCGCAGGAATAAAGCTATAGTAACGATGGCAACACCAACGCAGCCTCATCGTTGTCGTGGTAACAGCAGGTTAGAACAGCATGGACTGCAGTGACTTGCGGACTGTGGCCATCTCCTGCTGCTGCTATGGAAACACACATCAACAATTCTTTTTCATTAACGTTAGCTCACGATTTTATCATTTAACATGTTTATGTTCCACTCCTTACTGTTTAGATTTCACATTATTCCATTTTATTTACACCATTCTTATCTTTATTCTGCTCTACTGTTCTCAAGCAGCTAATTTTCAAACATCACTATTATTCAATATCTTGACTTAGAAAACCTGCTGTTGTCTGTTAATCCCAGCTTAACTAAGAGCTCACCGTGTCCATGAGGATCTTCTTCTGCAGCGTGGCCATTTCCTTCCTCAGCTCTTGTTGCGCCCCCTGCAGGAAGGCCTCGTGGCTCTTCTCCATTTCCTCCATGTTCTGGACAAAGCACAGGTAGGACACAGGTGCATGAATGAGATGCAAAATGTTTGGGTTGACTTGTTCTTTTCTGGAGACTTTTGTTCACTTTCTATGGGGGATTCACAGACAGCAGAGCGTAGCACAGACCCAAGACACACACACACACACACACACTAACACACTTCAGTGTCACTTTAAAGGCCTCACCTTCACAAAGTGCTCATACAGCTCTCTGACAGTCTTCAGCTTTTGGTTCTGCACAACTCTGGCCTGTTGCAGGATCTTCTGCTGCTGTCTGAACAGATTCTGTGGAGAGAACAGTTCACACTAACGACTCTCAGTCTTCTTTGTGAGATATGAAATACTGGGGTACTTTGGGTTTAAATTAATAGTCATCAATAAATAGAGTGTGTCCTTTAATCAGGAAAACATTTAGTTTATATTATCTTTATAGGAATTATGTCCACTACTGCATATGTTGTACCTTCACAGAAAAAATGTAAATATGCGATTAATTTACAATAATTCATCACAGAGTATAAAAAAATGTATCTAATTAATTACAATCACTTAACAGCACTAGTTCAAAGTTAAAACTTAAATACAACTAGTATAGTATAGCATACAACTGTTGGAGCTGTTTCACACTGAATTACTTGTCACTTTATCACTGATGTTCTGAGGCACCTTACCTGTTTTACACAGCATTATAGTCTTGCAGTTGGGAGGCTTTTGTGTGCCTTAAAAAGCAGCTTCTTTCTGCATTACATCCCCTCTTTTGGGTGCTTTTAAGGAAAGAAATCTCACCCCCAACCACTGTCCGCCAAAAAAAAACAAAAACACAGCACTAGACAACAACCCTGCTGCTCTGTTTAACCAAACAACTAAGAAAGTTAACTGACATTGAGCTTCTCCTCCTGCTCCTCAGCTCGCTGGGCTTCAGTCTCCCATTGCTGCAGTGCTGTGGAGACTTGCTGAGAGTACTGTTGAGTAATCTTCTGTCTGCAAAGAAACACAGACACACATCTTTTAGTCAGCATAATGACTCAAACTATTATTTCTAATACAATATGTAATGCTGAAGCTATCAACCAAACAATTGTCCTTATTTTTATTATCAAACAATCCTTTTACTAAGAGACTTAGTTTTAACATATCCTATTAATAAGGTGAAGACCACTTGTGAGAATATGTGATAATTTTCAAGAAATAACATGACTGAATATTAACAAGAAGAAATGTTTATGATCATTTATGTGACTCGTATCATTCTATGAGTGACTTGATTTCCTACAATAATCAATAGTTTCATCAAGATTTCTCTGAGTTTTGTCGTTTTCCTGTTGTGCTGGAAGGAGAAAGTCAAACCTTTGGCCATGATAGTTGTTCCAGAGCTGCTCCAGTTTGTGTTGGCTTCCTTTCATATAGTTCTTTGTCAGACTCTCCAGGCGTTTCTTCTTGGCCTGCATCACCTTGCTGATATCAGCTAGAAGCAAAGAATATATTTCATAATGCTTCATATTGCTGAGTGTGAAAAAAAGCCAATATGTGTTAATACTGTTCAAAGGGACTGTAAATATGGATTCAGTTTTGAATAGTTAGGTAATCAGCCCTACTAATAGGGACCCACTGGTAACAGGACTGCTTACCTCCAAATCTCTCCAACATGGACTGTACCTCATTTCTGGAGAAAAGTGGAGAAAGAGAAAGTTACTTTCATAAAGTGGAGAAAAGTGACACGAGTTCAAATACTACTTTACATTTTATGTTATTTGATACCATACATTACTTACTTTTGAGATCAAGATTTTTTAAAACTGTACATAAAACACAAGCTCACACAAAATACAGTATTCACAGTGCTTAACTTTTTTCATGTTACAGCCTTATTCGGAAATTGAATTAAATTCATGTTTTACCGAAAAAATTCTACACACAATACCCCACAGTGACAAAGTGAAAAAAGTTTGCTTGAAACTTTAGCAAATTTATTAAAAAGAAAAAACAAGAATGAAACATGTACATAAGCATTCACAGCCTTTGCTCAATACTCCGTTGAAGCACCTTTGGCAGCAATTACAGCCTCAAATCTTTTTGAGTATGATG
>JAUMHL010000027.1:25676794-25693395 GCA_032362345.1 Sandelia bainsii
ATGATCAGTGGAAACAGGATGCACCTGAGCTCACTTTTGAATGTCATGGCAAAGGCTGTGAATACTTATGTACATGTCTTATTTTTGTTTTTTATTTTTAATTAATTTGTAATTTGTTCAAGCACACTTTTTTCACTTCACAATTATGGGGTACTGTGTGTAGAATTTTGAGTTAAGCGCTGTGAATACTTTCTGAATGCACTGTATACTGTAAATATACGTTTTCATTTAGTTATCCAAAGAAACTTACAAGTGATTGAGGAATTTGAAGCAAAGTGCTATTAGAATAAATGTTTCAGACAGGGGAGAAAGGTGGTTTGTTTTAATTTGACTGCATAGGAAGTTGTGAAAGAGTTCTGGCTTCCAGTTGTTTGAATACTGGGAGTGAGGTAGGTTGTTTCCCCAACGTGGGACCACCGAGCTGAAAAACTTTGCTTGGGATTGGTGGTTTCTAACCATTTTGCCATGTGACAGGTTACAAATAAACAGCATCTAGTTAGGGTTTAGTTATTAGAGATGTCTGAGTTATTATTAATTTAAATAAAACTTTACTTCCCGACTAAACGTGTAATATTTAGTTCAAACTTTACCGATAATAAGTATTAGTAAGCTTCTTCCACAATTGGTTTCATATACTAATGCTACCAAAGTCAGCTACCTCAAAGCATCAGTGCAGCTCATATAAACCATTAAATAATGCTGTAATAAAACAGTTTTCATACTGACTGTAACTTTAACTTACCCAACAGCACAGGTTGCCTCCTCTACCTCAAATTCATCTGCAGTTCTTTTCTTTGCCATCTTGTCCACTATCGGAGTTTCATCTTGGGATAAGAGTCAAAATGAAAAGTTACTGTCCTTTAACAAGTTAGTTAAATGTGTTTGAAAAGATAACACCAGCTAACATTAGCATTTGAGCTACAATACCTTCTCTAACATCGTCCTCTGAGCCACTCAGCTCTTTCTTTTCATCTTCTTGAGTAAAATCAAAAACTTTTTTATCTGGTTTTTCTTCCATATGTTTTTTTCTAAGCTGTTTTCTCCCTGTTGCCATTCTTCCAACCTGCTGTTCCGGCATTGATTTGGTTATCTAACCTTAAACTTTGACCAAGTATACAACACAAACTACACCCTGCAAACGGTGGCTAAACTTATGCAGCTAGCAACGGCTAGCGTTAGCTATTACAGCTAATGGGTCCCACTGTTGTTCAGTATCATTAACAGACAGACTCAGCTCAATCTTTGGTAACTATTAGGATTAAACAGACGTCTATACTAGATTCTGACTCGACTTTGTGAGTTACTTTACAGGCAGAAATTCAGTTATAATAAAACACAAAATAAACCCAGCAAAGCTAACCTAGCTAGCCTTATCGAATTGTGGCTCAATTCCCGCCAGAACAGTGTTGTTGCCAGATTTGACAAAAGAAAGTAGCAATGTTTGTAAAATTAGCTGTTTTTTTTAGCCTATTACTGTTTTAGTTTAGTTGAGAAAAATATACCAAATCATCTTTTATTAACTTATGTTTGCTATAAACATTGTCATATGCCAACAGCTACCAAAGAATGACATACTTCCTTAATACCCAAGGAAACTTAAAAATATAAGGGTTTTCAGGCACATGCTGAAGCATCTTTTTCTATTATTTCTAATCTTTTCATTATATTTGATGAAGAGATACAGCACATACATTACAAACATCTACACAACCTGCCTACCTATAACCTGCCATGTTTAAACAAAACCTAGTTCAACTGGGCGGAAAATGTCCAATCTGGCAACATGGCAACACTGAACAGAGAAGCATACTGGTGTTTTTATTTCTGTGGATTTTATAAATTAAAAGTCTAAAATGTTTTAATTATTTGAAATGTACAGCTTTATCTGTTCAAAGGTTAAGTAATATTTACCCACATTACATGTTGTTTTTAGATTTTCTGTACTGTCATAAAGAGCGTTGAAAAATAATGAATACTCACCCATGTAATTTCTTTTCTTTATCATTATTAAAGCATTTCCAAAAGTTTTAACCCTCAAGGTTAAAAGATGGCTGAATTTACCTCCTAGTGGTCCTCTATTGATTCCATCTATAGCTACATGGTATTTTCCCAGAAACCAGCCTGTACCAGAAATGATTACTTGAATTACTAATTAAAATTAATTGGAAAATATTTGGATAACTGATTAATTGTTTGAGTCTTTTAAAGCAAATAATAATAATCACAATACTAATACTAATAACTTAGAAATGCAATGCACTTGTTCCACCTTCTGAGTTTGTTGCAGCTTTGCACTTCTCTGATACGATACCTGTACCGACTACTTGTCAGGTCAGGTCTTAAAACTAGATTCTGAGGATGTAAGAACCATCAAAGATCATATTACACCAACTGTACAAATTTACAATGAATCTAATTATGTACATTATGTACACCCCCACCCTGCCCCGAATTAGTCAATACATCCACTGATAGAGAAATTTCAATCAAAAAGTGCAAAAAAATACCAAATATTTACAGGTGATCTTAAAGTGAAGTTTTGCTGCTTCTTTTTCATTTATCACTGAATATTGGATTTAATTAAACATTTCTTGATGCTTATGAATTTATTTTCATTTTCATTTCAGTTTATTACTGACAATAACAAAGTCCACTGGCCAGAAAACATGTTAACAAGTCAGAAAAAAAAACTTCCTGGCAAATAGTCAAATATAATACACTGAAATAAAAATATATCTACTGTAGAAAAAAACTGAATTTCATTTTTTCATGTCACTTATTTAAATACATTCTGCAGATTCACAGTTAGGACAGATCTTGTTCATTAAGTGTATCTGCATTATAACATGAGCCAGCTGGGAGTTTAGCTTCATGATGATGAAGAAGTCAAATATCAAACTTTTCTTCACAGATACAATGTCCATTCTCTTCATATTCCTCTCTTGTCACCACCATCTCATCATAGTCCGGGTGGTGGGCGAGCAGTTTCCCTCCTTCCCACGGATAACAGATCGGACTGTAAAACAAGATACGAAACATCAACGATCAGAAAAAGTGGATATTATCTTGAATCCACTACATTACAACTCAGCAAGAATCATCCGAGCCTTTATGGCTAAGTGGATCTGGTGGCTTACTTTGCAGGTAGCAGGACTGACACGGGGAGATGGGCAGGGACGAGCGATCGCAGCTCTGCCTCCAGACGCTCTCTGAAGCCTGGTAACAAAGTGTTTCCTCCAGTCAGGACAATGTTGTGGTAGAAGTGGGGCTGCATCTCTGATGGCAAAGAAAATTGTGAAGTTTAAATTCTCAGGTGCACACACACACAAAGTGTCAAGTACAGGTGGCTGCTTTCACATTACAGCTGAAGTGTCACAAATCAGATTTTTTTAACTATTAGGCAGTAGCCTACCTGCGCACTGCATAAGGACACAACACAGAACACACAGACCTTCTGGCAGCGACTGGATGGAATGGACGATGGCCTCTGGGATGCCAATCTCCTGGATTCCGATGTCAGAAGGGTGAAAGAGAATCTCAGGAACGGCGAAGCGCTCATTGGCCAACCTCAGGATCTGCTCCCCTGTCTTATACTTTCCACTGTAGACCATCTCCTCTCGAGGCTGGTGGACAGAAAAATGACAGCAGCATAAAAATGAACAGCTCCACACATGTGCCTCTGTAACAAGAACTCACAATGACAATACTGAAAACTTTGATGTTTCATCACCTTGCAGAATCCTTTTTTGATGGAGCTGAAATCAGGAAGAACGTAGTCCCTCATCATAGTGTTCTCCTCCCCCTTCATCCTGACAACATGGCACAAAGACGACATCTCACAATCAACAAAAGTCTGATTTTATCAGAGATTTCCTAAGAAAACACTCCACAAGTTGCAGACAGTATATGACCTGTGGGGTTATAAACCAACTGTCAAATAAGTTCTTAGACTAAGGAGAAACTGGAACTGGAAGTAAAATTAAAATATAGAGAGACTGACGGCAACAGCTGCTGCACTTAGTGGTTTCAAAATATGCACACAGCTGCAACTAATAATAACTAAGCGATGAATTATTTAGCCTATAAAATAATATAAAACACAGAAAGTGACAGTTACACTTTTGCAGAAGTGATCTGTTCAATGTACTTGTTTTATCCAACCATCCAGAAAAATATTCAATGTACCATACAATCATATGTGGCAAAGAAAACAGGAAAGAAGGTCAAACTACACATTATTTTACATTTATCCCTGAAAAATAAGAAACACATTAAAATAGTTACCAAATAATCGATGGTTCCAGCTTATATAACCACACAGTATTATTCCTAAAGGAACAATATGTAAAATATTCACTATACTACATAACAAAATCACTTTTAAACACTGGGTGTCAGTGCTACATATTGTTCCTTTAAAACTGAAGACTGTATAATCAGACTGAAATATGTTTGGGTTTCTGTGACGTGTCTTACTGTGCGATCTCCATGTCCTTGTAAAACTGCTGGGAGACGTAGCAGACGTCTTCCTTCACCTGGTTGATCACATGAGTTTCATCCATGACATGTAACTGGCTGAAAGGAAGACAGAGATTTATTTAATTTTTTTATTAGGATGTATTTTGTAAGATTCAGGTTTATCCAAATTCCACCAATATAAGAACCACTGTGCTGTCAAGAGACCCAGTGCAGCAGTGTGGCTCAGAAATGTGTTTTTATTATTATTAAATAATACTGATTATGTGTTTTAATGCAACTTGTGGCACAGATGATTTCTACTTAAGACAATTCTGAAGTTCTTATAATTGAGTATTTGCATTTTATGTTACGTTTACTTTTTTCTCAACCACATGTATCTGACAGTTTTAGTTATTTTACAGATGCAGGTTGTTAAAACAGAATCTCATGAATTAATAAATACTGAAGCAGCTGTCAGGACATAAAGGGTTAAATTCAGCTGCTGTTTTTGTTTCACATCAAGTCTCTGTTATAAAAGCTGAATGAAATTTTAAAAGTCTAATTTCTCTGCTGTGTAGCTCCAGCATTTTTTTTTTTTTACTTCTACTGACTAAAGGTTCATTTTGTTTCACAGTAAATGTTCAGAAATCAGGTTCTTGAAGTTTTTCTCTCCTTGAATCTGTTCATGAATTAAACTGAACATGTTCAATTTCTGCAGAAACTTTATTTATGAGACACGTGAACAAATCTGGACTCAAACATTCATGTTATCAACAACGTTAAAATACTTTGTTTTTATCAGAAACTCTGAAAAATCACTGTATTACTGCAGTACTGATACTTTTAGACTTAAAGTACATTTTAGAGCAGGTACTCAGTAATGTAATTTGAGCACTACCTCTACTTGTAGTGTGGTACTTTCTACACAAGTAATTGTACTTTTACTTAAGTATTGAATTTGTGTACTTCTGCAGACAAGGAGGAAACTACTGCCTCTGCCAATTGAGGCCCAAAGAGTCAAATCAGGTAAAACCAATAAACTAATCTTACCGATATGAAATGATCTCCTTCAAGTGGTTGGTCAGCAGCTTCCCTCCTACGTTTATTCTAAAGACAAAATAAACCAACGGGCTGTTAGTTTGTTGTTGCTGTCAGTACTGTCAGTGCTGCAGGGTAATGACCTCTGACCTGCGGATGCCCTCCTTCATTTTCCTGCTGCGGCAGTACGGAGAGATGTGGGTGAAGGAGAATCCAGTGTCGACCACCAAGCAGCAGAGCTCAGAGGGTTTGGTGTGGAAGTAGTGGTGAGCGCTGAGAGAGCCCGCTGGATTAACACACATACAGCAGAATTTTAACACAGATCTAATGACTGTGAACCAAGACAATGACATGACTGACTCTCAAGAACAGACACTCTCGCACACGCTAATACACAAACAAACATAGTTCTCTCATTCAAGAAGTCAAGTCAGTTTTATTTATATAGCACTTTTCATACACAGTAGCAACTCTAAGTCTTTCACATCTGCATAAAAACTATTCAATTCACAAAATGTCAAAAGTAAATTTTGTCTCAGTGGACTTTACAAACTGCTCCGTGATGGCACCCTCTGTCCTTAAACCCTCCAATCTGATAAGGGCCCTGCCATTCTAACCTGTTCAGACTGTTGATCATAACAGTCTGAAGATGTGAGTTGATACTATGAATAAATAGTTTTCTTAAATGTTCAGTTTCACTCACCATTTATCCTGAGAGCTGACTGGAACTGGTACTCCTCAAAGAGGATCTCATTCATCGACTCCTGAATGGAAGTGAAATTGAAGTACGGCTCTGTGATGATGATGCTGGTGTCTGCAAATTCCACCTATACTCACACAAATATCAGCGGGGAAGGAGATGAGACGATCAAATTAGAATAAAATGCGAAAAATAATATATATAATAATATATAATATATTGTCCACATTTTCTGAAAAACACTCCCAAAAAGCTTTGGTTAGGAAGTGACACTGTGAACAAAATTAAAGTAGACTAAACCTTGAACATCTCTTTTCCAAACAGATGATCCCACACTTTTCTCTGGACGTCCCAGTTGACCAGATAACCCTTAAAAGAAAGAACAAGAGAGAGTAAAACTATTAAAGACCAGTTCAGATGTGACCTGGTGTTTTGTGCACCCTGTGGTTCCACTCTCTCACCTTCTGAAAGGGGAGGATATAAAAAAGACCTGAAGGATCTTTGATCTCATCGAGTTGATTGGCTGTGAAGGTTTTTAATCTGGACGTCTTGGAACGAAACTGGCAGTTTGGGATGACACTGAATGAGAAAGAGAGAAAGAAGTTTACAATGACAAAGCTTTTATGATCTGGCAACTGTATGCTCAAAGCCTTCGTGCAGTATTCATAAAGTTAACTTTAAGACCTTTGAACCTTTTTTTGCACTTTGAATGTCAGGCAAAATAAAAAAACTGCAGAAAACCTACAATAAGCTGGTGCAACTTTGTAATGGTATAATAAATCAGTTGGTATGTTCATCCTATGCCAAATTTCGTAGCACTGAGGCTTCATCTTTGTTGTTAAGTGATGCTGCTGTTTCTGTTGATGAAAAGGCAGCGAAAATATTAAACTGACAGTTTTTTTTAACGGAGTTGGCGTTAACGTTACGTCCACTCCTCACATCATACAGTCTCAGGGGAAAATGTCTGTTATGTACTTTTTATATACATTATATATATATATGTGTGTATGTTTTATGTTAGGTATATCACTGAGAATTTAAAGTTGACTTATTTTATACGTCGTAATACCTAGTTATTATTCCTGACCGTCCGTTTATTATTAGCAGTAACTTTAGCTTTCTTGCTAACATAACACAACTTACCTGACTTTCTCCAGACTGTATCCGATTTTCGCGGTATAGGCTCCGTTGTCCAGAACTAACGTGGCCATTTTACAGATTAAAAAACACAAGTAGTAGATAACTAATCTTTATTTAACATCTGACGAAAAACAACACATTACTATACTTGCACTGAAACAAGACTCCGCCATTACGATTTCGATACTCGATCCGCCAATCAGCGTCTTCTTACGTTCTGGTTTCGTCACACGTAACGCTGTGAAACAACCAATCAGATCTTCATCTCGTTTTTCTTTACGTCAATTGGTGGCTGGTACACCCAATAAGACCCGAGGTTTAGAGTCCTTTTAGAAAAGTGTTCGGGTGGAAACAAGTCTCTCATCTAGATCTTCTGATCCGTCTGTTGAATTCAAGTTATTTACTTACGATATACTAATAAAAATGCTTCTTTATTAACATTGCAAATTATAAATACTTTGACAAGCAGTCTAATCAGGACCGTCGGTAGAGCTTTTACAATGAGGAAAACATAATCCCCAGGCAAATAAGTAAAAATAAAAACAAAATTAAATAAACATACACAGCTCTTCTGAAATAGAATGATGTGATATTTCTATATACTGCCGGAATGTAATTAACTGCATGTACTCAAGTACTGTTCAAAATTGTAGTAACTTTTCTGTACTTTTACTTTGAGATTTTCAGTATTACGGTATCTTAGACTGCATTCTAATGAAAGATGAATATTTCACGCAAACAGTTATTTACAACTTCCCAGATCTCACCTGTTCAATGTTTTTATAGTTAAAGGAAACCATAATCATTTGTCAAATTTACAGTTAGGTTTTCTTTTCTCCTTCTCCTGCATATTCTTAAAACAATGCATCACTACATCAGTAATAATAAATTTAACTGTATTCAATTTAATATTGCTTACATTCAAATAAAAGTTTGGCTGAATGTCAAGTAAGTATTGCATATTTCTTGACATAATATATCACACTTAAACAAACTTGTGTCGTCTAAAAATCATTTTATTGCCTTGAAATACAATCAGTGGTGGACAGGAGTCAGCATTGGAATCATTTAATGCTAGCAGTGTCAGACTGATCCGTGTCTATAGTCCCCTAATCCACCCACTCCAGCCTCCTATGTACATTATATACACTATTCTATTTGAGCTGTTACAATAATAAACAGTCACTTTGAGTGGTTTTGAATCTTTGTGGTTGTTTAAAGCACCTCTGCAGTGGTTTTGTGACTCTTTATGGCAGTTTTAAGTTTGTGCGTCAGTTTTGAGTCTTTGTTGTGGTTGTGCCTTGTTGGTCATTTGAGTCCACTTATGGCAGTATTTAGTATTTCTGGTGGTTTTTCATCTCTCTGTGGCTGTTTTGGGTTCTTGTTTGGTGGTTCTGAGTATCTGTGGTTGTTTTTTGCCTTTTTGGCAGTTTCAGTATCTTTGCAGTGGCTTTGATGTGGTTTTGCCCTCTTAGTTTTCGGTCTTTGTGGTGGCTTTGAGTCCCTTTGATTGGTCTTTGTGGTGGCTTTGAGTCCCTTTGATTGGTCTTTGTGGTGGCTTTGAGTCTCTCTGTTGTGATTGGATTGACAACAGTCACTTCAATCAGACTCTGTCTTAATGGGCCGCTGAGCCTGTGCCGATTAGACCCCTTAAATAATCACTTTATGCATGTTAATAATATAACTTGATAAAATAGGTTAGATTAATATCAAGGTGTCTCATGCTTAAAGACTGTGAATGAATTCTGACTTCTTCCATTTACACACTAAGAGTAAGGCGCATGGATTACAACACAGTATGTGGTTCTTCTCTCCCTTTAAATCTTTAATTAAACAATAAGAAAAAAAGAAGTTTACATTTTCCTCAAACTTCATTTTTGTTTCCAAGTCCCTACAGTTGCCGGTTATTTCTCATATTCCTCCTTTATTTTAATCTTGTTTTCTTCCACTAGATCTATATTTAATTACCAGCAGGAACAACTCAGTAGTTCTGGTTTTATAGAACTAAAGTGCACTGTAAATTGTAGCCTGTGATATGAAGTGTTCCTGCTGGTTTATGTGAAGCTACAAAATCCATAAAGGTTGTATTTACTTATATGAGCAGGAACAATGAGAAGGGCGCTGCAGGATGTGACAGTAATCAGCTTAAATTCTAAAGTAAAGTAATATAAGTCAGGCATGAAATCCACTGTTTGTTCAGCCTCTGAGGTCTGAACCAGGTAACAGGTACAGGTGTTAAACAAGGAAAAGAGCTTACTGGTCTCTGTTTAAATATTTGAGGATGACTTCTGAACAGAGGAGAACAATGAGCTCTTATCAGATGATATGGTCCTCCTGGTCTTTCCACACCCTCTTCGGTAACTCTTTGAGGAGTTAAAGGACAGGTTCAACATTTTCAAGTCTGATTAGCAACAATACTGACATGCCCATATCTATGTTGAAACAGGTTTTCAAGTTATTTATTCCTCCCATTCATAGTGAACAACACAAGCTCTGTTCACTGGAAAAAATGCATGCCATTGTTTATCTAGTTAATATGAGGGTTCTGCAGTATCAAGTCAGAAAGTCCTAAAGATACAGCTTTTTTTATTTTAACAATCCATATTTATGTTACTTGTCCAGTGCTGTGGCTCAGCAGCTGTGAGGTCTGTGTTGGTTGGTGCAGTGTTTACGCCCTCGTGTTTCTGCTTCATATGACAAACGTGGTTCCAGCTTCACTAATGAACTTTAACTCTGTGAGGAACCTGCTGGTTAAAGTGTCTCTGTACTCAAACAAAGATTGTTTGTGAAAGAAGATGCACCACTCTATAATACTCCTGTACAATCACAAGAAAACTCAGTATGTCTGCAGTTCCAAAAATTGAGCAAAGTGAGGATCCCATCATGTCATATGTTGTTAATGATTTAAGCCGATAAATTTAATATTGAACAAGAACGAATACAGAAACATATGTATTGGACCAGATTTGCTATTGGTGGATATTTAATATCAAATAACTTGCATGAGGAGAATCGAGAAGGGGACGTCCCTGGAATTGATCTTTTCAGCTCTTGAGGACTGGTCAGTTTCTGAGCTCCTGGGGAAGGTATAAAACAAACATGGAGTAGGGGGCTTTATAGGGATCCCAGAAAAAATTTTGCACCTGGAAGTTTAATGTGAACATGGAGAAGGAACCTGACCTTCAGTCCTGCAGAGGACTCACTCTTCAGCTGTTTCCAGTCACATGTTCATCTACAACATCTGCGGGGACTTTGATACTAATATTCCCACCACCTTATAATGAAGTCATTTGGTAACGATAAGATGACTGATAAGATCCAAAACAGTCCTCCAGACCCCAATAAAATCAGAAAAAATAAAAATATCCGAGGCAAATGTTGCCCCATCTTTTCCCCTCTTTGTTAAAGCAGCAGCACAGTGAACATGCAAACTTTGGCATAATGCTGAAGCACTGTAAAGAGAAGAACGTCCACCCTTAATTCCAGACCGTAGTGCTTTGCCACATCTTCTTCATGTCCTTCTGCTTCATTTCTCTTGTAAACGTGTTTTTCCTGCTATATGTTAACTTATTGGTTTTCAGATGCAGCAGCAGGTCTCTCCGGGATTTTGGGGAGGCATCCTTGCAGTTCGATGAGCTCAGGCCAGTCTTCATATTTATTTTTGGCCTTCTCGTTCTTCAGGTACTAAAACACAAAGAAACACAGATTAGCTTCTGAGGACTTTTAGTCCTGATTTAGAGCTGATTGACCTGTTGAATAAAACAGTTTGAAATAATCTGCAATTAGTCAATAATAAAACTATTTAGTGAAATCCTCATTTTGTCTTTCTCTCAGAGAGTCAGGTGTTTAGACTGATGCTACTTTCACGTTAGCTTAGCATAAAGACTGGAAATAGGAAGCCTGGACAAAAGGGACAAAATGCAGGACATAAGTTGTTATATCTTGATAAGTCATAGTTCATAGTCATAAATTAAACTGAACTGTAAAAACATCAAATTGCCTTTGCAGCTAAGAAATAGCTACGACTTGTAATTCTTACATTTTGTTTTTTGTACAGATCAAAAGAAAAAATATAAAATGTTTAGATGGAACAGATGAGTAATTTTTAGAGGTTCTGGAAAGTGAATTTTGTTAACTTTGGACAGAGTTCAGCAGTTTCCCTGCCTCCAATCTTTACGCTAAGCTAAGCATCTCCCTATGACTATGAGACAAAGGAACACAAGATGCCTACAAACAAAGCAGACATGTTTAGCTTTCAGTTTGCATTTTTTAGAGGAGTTGGTAGATAGATTTAGTTATCTTTGAACAGAGCCTGGTTGTTTCCAGTCTCTATGCTAAGCTAACTAGCTGCTCAGTGTAGCTTCATGTTTACCATGAAGACACGAATCAATCTGACTCCAGAGAAGAATGAGAACAACTGGATTTACCAAAGTGCTGAATTAGTCCCTACAATGTATAAAAACAGTATCATCTGCATAACGACAAACTTTACAGCGATTCATGGCAGCATCTCATTAATAGATACAAAAGGTTTTTAATTATTCTTTAACTAAAATTAGTTTATATTTTAGTGATTAATTCTCAGCAAGAAAAAGAAGATGATTTCTAAAATGTTGAATTATTCATTTTAAATCCTCTTTAAATAACCTACAGTGAAAACATTTCTCATAATGTGCAACAACATCTAAATACTGTGTACAGCAGGATTTATTCTCTTATTTCATGGATGTTACTGTAAATCACATCACATTAAACTTTGAATGTAATTTTTGTAAGTCATCCTGAATATCTCACATGTTTGGAAACTTTGGGAAACTCTTGACCATGATGATGAATCAGTTAACAAAGAGTCTGTGGGGTTAGAGATAAATCAGATTCTCTCGGTACCTTCTCAGAGTTGCTCTGCACTGTTGTTCCTTTCCCACCAACAAACACCCAGCTGTCTCTGAATCCCAGTGACTTCGCAGCCGTGCTTCCCAGTTCAGTAATCAGATTCCTCGCGTCATCATTTAACCTGTCAGACACATTGTTCAAAAAAGATTATTGTTAGTGTGTTTGTGCTCTGTGACTTTGTTCCTGGGCTTCATGATAAAGTGCTAAGAAAACACATTTACTTTGATGAAGGTTCATCAAATGATGCCATCAGGACAAAAGAGCCCATCTCAATGCTCTTCAGGAATTCAATCAGAGGCTCCACCTCTGCAACACACACGTTTTTTAAATCATCACCATCATTATCGGCTCAAACAGTCGATCACACAAAACCACAGTAAAGATTGATCCAATAAAATATCTGTTGTTACTTACCACCACTGTACATGTTAAAGTTAGCACTTTTTATGACTTCTCCTGTTTTACCTGTTAAGACAGAGAGAATGGATCTGCACATGCTTCATTAAAGATAAATAAGGAATCAGAAATTAAACGTTTGTTGGTTCAGCACTCACCATTTACTGTAACAATGTTTATTCCATGTCCAGCGTTGTTCAACACGGTTCCTAGAATCCTGAGGGAGGTTTGATATAGTCACTGTTTCACAAGTCAACTACTATATATCACTGGAGGTCTTTTCATTTAAGCTGCAAAGTAAATACAACAAGATCTACCACAAAGAAACATGAAGAAAAGCAAAACCACCACAAAGAGACAGATAAGCACCACAAAAAGAGAAGCAAAAGCCCTCAAAGCAGAGGCAAAATCACTACAAAGAGACAAAAACACCCCAAGAAGAGGCAAAAGTTCCATGAAGAGGCAGAAGTAAAACTCCCAGCAGAATGCAAAACCACTGCAGAGAGACGCAAAAGCACCACAATAAATGAGTGGACACATGTTGACATTTGTGCTTAAAAATATAAAATTAAAGTATTTAATTATAGTATTACTAATACTAGTAGTAGTAACAGTAAGATCAGTTTACTGTTGATTGATTCATTAATGACTAAAAGCAGCAGCTCTTCAGGAGAGACAGTTTGGATTTGTGAGGTTCCATAAAAGGATCAGAAACACCTACAGCTTGTTTTCGACGCAGATCTTTGGACCCACAATGTTCGCGGCTCCGCTCTGGATGAAGTAACCAAAGTGATCATCTGGACAGTCTTGCAGCGGGGCACACGATCCAGCTGCAGACGCAGAAATAAAGGTTCACGTGTAACTGCACATGAGAGCCACTTCGCTGACTGAGCCTGATCACGTTAATCGATCACTAACCTGACTGTTTGGGAGCCATGTTGGAACCCTGACTGGACCCATCCAAGACTTCAAGTATGGTCCGACGCCAGTCAGCTGGAAACACACGAGTTAGAGAGATGTTACAGGCAGAGTTAGTGTTAGAGAAATCTATGTCTTCTGTTTGTTCTTCACTGTCTATAGTGCTGCTTAACATGCTGTTAAGTTTTGTTAGGGTCAGAGATGCTGAGGCAGTGGAGTCATCCAGAGGAAGGGACAGGAGGACAGTTGGTACCAAGATTGGAAGAAATATGTAGAATAGAAAATAGAATAAAAAAATAGAAAGAAAATGTTTACACTAATGCACTAAGTGTCCCAGCGTAAGAACCTGAGCAGAACTGCATCAGGTCGAACAATTTGAATTCTACTTTTTGAAGTAGTACAGGATTTAGGTATCATCTTCTGAGCCTGACACGGGGCCCCAGTCTGCATCACCCCTCTGACCCTGCCAATGTGAAGGCTTCAATGATCACACACACAATTTCCAGTATGAGCATTAATACATTAAATGAAATGTTCCTACCTGTGAATGGGCTGATGTTTTTCTGCAGGATGAATGTGACAAAAATAACAACGGGCACCAGCACCAACAAGCCCTGCACAGCCCCTGAGCGACAAAAAACAAAACAAACTGTACTTAAGTCGTGAGTTACCCACTTATACCTGTCAACAGGTAAATGGGAGACGTCGGCCTTTTGTCCTAAAAGTTAAAATAAATAAATCTGGGACTAGAACCACAGATCTTTGTGCTCTTCTGTAGTTTTACCTCTAGAAACAGATCATATTTAATAGTTAATGTGTCTGAGGTTTGGTTTTAACCTGTAGATCTGATCAACTAACACTCAGCTCATCATGGTTTCCTCACTTTCAGTCTTTATGTAAAGCATAAAATTACGTCTCGTAGAATTAAACCAGATCTCAAACTCCTTTTTAGGAACCAAACTATCTGGATGAGAATTAACAGGATTATTTTGGTCTGAATTACTTAAACCAGATTTGGAAAAGAGACCCTGGAGGCAACGTAATGTTTGAACTCTGGAAAAAAAAAAAAAGACAATAAATATTCACATGTGAATGCATCAATAATCTGACATTTCCAGACGATGCAATAAAAACTAAAATATGAACTTAACCCTTGAACTTTATTCATCTGACAAAAGTACAAAAAAAGCTTTTTGTATTGTCACTGACAAACTGCCTGCAGCAGCAGTGATTTAAGTGAAGGTGAATTCTTATGCAATCAGTCATTTTCTGTTTTGTTGAAAAGATGCCATATATCAGTTACAGAGCCCATTTTACCATAGTACTTTAGTTTTAAATATACTGTATTTTACTGTAGGTAATCTGCAGTGGGTCCACGAGGACCAGGATTTAATCATATTAATAATAACTGATACTGTATTAATCCCCTTGGGGAAATTCTTTGACAGCTCTGTATTACACAGTGAAGGTAAGAGAGAAACCGGTCCTAAGTTTCATTATGCTGTAAGTACCACCCACGTATGTCAAACAAAGGTAAGTAACCATAGTAACAAAACACCGGTGAGCAGCCTGAAAGAATGAAAACTTACGCTGTCGGAGGTTTTGTTGTCTGGGCATTTTAATTTTTCCTGTTGAAGAAAAAAAAAAAAAAAAACAGTGATGAAGAGATTAAAGACGGTTACAGAGCCGTACTGTGGTCTATACTCTGATTACATTCAGTCATAATGAGAATTTAAGGTGAGTCTTCTCCTGCTCAGCATAAACAAATCAAGAGAAAACAGGCCCCCACCTTCCTACACAGCACCCCCACACTGACACAAAATGACCATCACCTTAGTTTGCAGCCATTTTATGTTTAGTTCTGGTCATCGTCTGTCTCCTTCTGCTCATGTATCAACGGTCCTATTCTATTATTTTAACAGGTACAATGAAAACATTTCCCTAATTAATCTTTTTTTAAATTAAATTTCAGTAAAAATAAAAATGTTAGAGCTGAGAGATGTCTACAAACTCACAGGAAATAATTCTACATGCAGCTGGAAGCTACAAACTAAACTTTAGTGACTTAATGTTAATTAATGTTCTGAAACAACTCAGATTACGCTGGAATGAGGAGACAATATCAGCGACAGTCATTAATCTAATACGCTGCAGAGAGAAGTTGTGATCACGTGAGGCTCGGCAGACAAAGCCTATTATAAGACCTCGCTCGTTCATCAAGTTCAACTTTATTAAAATTTTTGCTTGTCTTGCAAAACACTCGCAGAACAAGATACTTACAATCCAAGGTTCCACTGTAGTAGAATTAACATATGTAGAACACATAAATAAGTCCTGCAGTCAGACTCTATAAGTAAAATGGAATCAGCCATCAGGCAAAGTAAATGTACTCTCTGCATACCTACACCTGTACAGGTAGAATCACAGCTTGTCAATATGTTTTTGAATAAATCCTCAGTGAAAACACAGCTGTGTGTCTGTATTTACCCTGATCAGAGTGTAACAGTAAAATGTTTGAAAAAATGAATGAAGTCTGGCACTGACCTACTCTGACAGTGAGCATACCTCTGATGTCCCGGTCACGGCGACACTGAGGAGTTCCACCGGGTGCTTGCTTCCCTCCCGGACCTGCACCAGGACAGACAGGCTGAACCTGTTCCACCTCCTCCTCCTCCTCCAGCCGGATTACCTGGTTTTAGCTAATCAGCTGCACCTTTGTGGTCGAAGTCCACCTGGTGATAACATTATGAAATGAATTAAGGACTATTTACTGATGGGGTGTCAACATTTGTTTAAAGGGTGAATGTTGACTCAGGTCAGCTCTTCAGGACTCAGGGGTAGACCATCATGCTGACTGTAAAACTAGTAACTCCACAGTGTAGAAATACTCAGATGCAAGATTTGACCTCAGTTCATTTGGAGGTAAAATTAGAGGCAGGTGTTTCAGTCAGAAGATCAGGTGTGAGTCTGGGAGGTTCTGACTTATTTAAAGAAGAGAAATCTGGTTCTTCACTGTCACAGTCTGATCTTAACAACACAGGTTTGTAGAAGTGAGTCA
>JAUMHL010000027.1:25729113-25753591 GCA_032362345.1 Sandelia bainsii
TGACATTTAGAACATGTAAATTTGCCCCATAGTTGTCTTTTTGTAATTACTTTATGGGATCAAAAAATATCGAGATACATATCGTATATCGCCATTCAGCTTAAAAATATCGCGATATGAGTTTTGGTCCATATCGCCCAGCCCTAGTCTCACCTGTGTCCAGGTTGCGGTCAATGCTCTCTTGAGAAACGCAGTGAAGCCTTTGAATGTAGTCGTCGCTGTACCAAACCCTGAGCTTCTCTCCTGCCACCAGCTGCCGACACACTCTGAAGTAGATGTTTTTACTGTGTTGAAACGCCGTCAGGTTCCTGCTGCTCTCCTCTGACGTTGTCCGGACAAACCTGGAGGTCAGAAACACCAACAGGAATAAACCCACAGTCAGGCCCTTATATGAGCATTTGTTATATATGTTATATACGTCTTAAGTAATTTGGTAGAATCGCCTTCCTTCCCTCCTCATATTAAAATAAGTCTGAGCTCTGTGCTGCTCTGACACAGAGTAAAATAAGAAGGTAGGAAGCAGTGTATTCTGTCATAATACAATTAAAACCTGTGAGATGTGTTTTTAAAATACATCTGGGGTAGTAGAGAAATCTGATTATCGATCTGCTGCATGTGAACATGAATTTACAGCAACCAGGTTGTTGCAGAGCAGGTAAACACACTAACAACGAGCGATGGAGCAGACACAGGTATCAGTACATAGATGCATGTTTAAGAATGTTTTTACATCCATTTATGGTGACTTGTGTGAGTGGAAATGAAGCTTGTGCACGTGCCCCACTTTCCACAATGACAATGAGAAGTGCAGATGTTTGTCTTTATGTGTAGTTTTAGTCCAGAGTAAAACATTCAGTCTGCTCTGTGTGTGTGTCTTTGTTGTGTCACTTCACAGTGTGGAGACAATGTTTGGTCGTCTCTGTTAAAAAAACTAACTACTCTCACCTCATCCAGTTGGCTTTGGTCTCATCGCTGCCGTCGATGGACTGATATGTGTTGTTTGAATCAACGACCTGAAACATCAGAACAGAAAAACCAGCTCAGGAAAACTGGTTCAGATCTGATAAGGTCGTAAGCTGGCCCTGCAACTGGTTCTAAACTGGTCTCTGACTGGTTTTACTTACTATCCAGGAAAAGAAGCCGGACGATTTGTCTCTGGACACCAGCTCTCCCTCATACGGACCAAACACTGCCCCCTTGGGGATGTTTGCATCCACGCAACAAACATCCACCTCGCCCCCCTCAGTGAAGACCTCCAGGCCTGATGGGGCCGTGAGCGCCGCCCTGTTGGCCAAACCCGGGGCGGTGGGTGTATCTGGGATGAACAGCGGGGGCCCGTGGGACGGACACTCCTTCTGGAAATAGTCCTGACACTCCTCACAGACTGGAGGACAAACAAAGCAAAGTGTCGACTGCAGGTTTCAGGGTTTTGTGAAGCAGGTACAATAACATATAAAGACGTCTGCAGAGGTCGGTCACGTGCAAACTTTCAGAACGTTCCAGGGTTAAACATGAGGTTGCCAACATTATATTACATCCACAGCACAAAAAAAGAGGATTCCCTCACACAGACCAATGCAACAGTGATGTGTGAAATAAACAAAGTGCACTGGTGTGGAGCTGTAAACCCTCCTGTTGTGTTACTGAGATGTAAGACAATTGTAAGAGACATTTTGGGTTCGCTATAGCAATCATCTAATAGAGTTGACTTCTGTCTGCAGGTAATAATTTCTGTCGTATCTGTAAATGGAACTAGGGGCCTAATGGACTGATTTTAGAAAATGTAAGTGTTGGTTTTGGTGCACAGTGTGGAACTGAATCCTCCACCTCTCTGCTTTAATACAGTTTTCACTTGTCCTTGATGCTTTTCACGTGTAGTAATGTTGGATTTTCTCCAAGCTTCTCTTCAGTGAGGGTTCCCAGATAAACACTGACCTCCTGCAGTAAACAAACCTGCAGCTTCTGACCTTCTCATCATCGTCTTATACACACAACAGAAGAAAGTCTGGACCCAACAACTCTGAAATGAACATAAATCATACAGATGTCCAGACCTGCTGCTGCAGAGGATTCACACCGACCTCCTATGCACTGACACCAGAGTCCATAAACCCAGAACCAGCTCATGGGGACCAAACACAGTCTTCATCAGAGTCTGTGTTTGACAGATTATCAGTCATTGACTAAACTAAATGAAAACAGAGCTTACACCAGAGGTCCGGCGGCTGTTCGCTCATGTTGGAACCATGTTGGTGGAAAACCAGCACGTCACAAGCCTCTGTGGACAAAACAAACATACAACCATGATTTTATATCAGTATCATCATCATCATCATTTAGGTACATTTGAAATAAATCAAGTCTATAAAAAGGTGAGTAAATCTTCCACATCATGTCAGTCTTTAAATGTTCAACTGAACATCAGAAAGCAAAGAAAAACCTGAAGCTTCACTTCAAGCGTTTTTATTTCATATTCTACTTGACTTTTAGTATTTCCATGTAAAAGTACATACTGCAGTACTGCAGTAAAACACATAGAAAACCACATTTCTGTAGGCTTTTTCTCATCGTGAACTTCACACCAAACAACAAGCTCCTCTGGTTTCTACCGATACAGTTTTAGCAGGAACCACTTTGTCTCAGTCTGGATCCTGAGGTTTGGGTGGGGGGGCAGGGGCAGGCGGACCACGAACCACTAGACAAACACTAAACTTAGTGGCGGTGTCGCTCGCTGATCCGCTGGACGCGGATCTGCGCCACGCTCCGGTCTGCAGGCTGCTGGCAATCTGCCTGCTGTTTTCGGAAGCCATTTTCACTGGCCACAGTGGCTACCGACACAGACCCACCTAGTGCACACACGCGGCGGACACACGGACCCCGTCTCCCGGGCGAAGCTCCGCTCTGCCCCCACGGCCGCCGACCACCGAGCCCCGGCCGCTGGCTGCGCCGCCGCAAAGTTTCCCGTGAATTTGTGCAGCGACTCAGTCGCCTCCCCGAGCTTTGACCACCATGTTTTATCACAGGAAATGACATGGAGAACGGAAGAAAGCTCATGTGCAAAATTCAAGTTCACAGCGGAGCCGCAGGTATCTGACCGCGTCTGTGAGCAGGAGGAAAAGTAATCAAGTACAGTTACTACTAACAGTACTATTCTGAGGTACTCCACCTCAGTATTTCCATTTGATGCTACTTTATATCTAAAACAGCACATGTAGCTGAAGCTTGAGTCCCTTTAAATTCTACTCAGTTTATTTCTACAGCAGCAAAAGTCAAGTAACGTTTAAGACCTGACAGAATATAACTGTAATACAGGAAATACAGGAAACCAGGACACAGTGCAGATAAAAAACTCCCTGCAGCAGAATCAGGATCAGGCTTTTGAAGTGGTTCTCTGCTTGAATCTGTTCATGAATTTAACTTTAAATAAAAATATAATAATAGACTTAATAAACAGTCATGTTATCAACAGCATTAAGATCAGAACTGTTTAAAATACTTTGTTTTTATCAGAAACTCAGTACTGCTACTTTTACTTCAGTACTGAGTTTGTGTACTTCTAACACGTCTGCAAACATAATTACACACACGTCAAAGGAATACAGTGCTGTCATTCTTTAAAAAGTATTTATTTGGAGGCCGTGGGTGAAGATTCTCAGTCATCCAGTTGAAGTTATCTGGAAAGTGGATTTCTTTCTCGCTGCCATGACTCAACTTCCAGATAAGAGCAGAGGTTGTGAAACTGAGGACTCGTTAAAAGCTGAAACATAAGACGTCAGACAATAAACCAACTTCGTGGAGGAGGATTTAATACAGGACTGATTTAGTTCAGCTTGGTGTGGCTAATGACCTGGACTCTATGTGCACGTTCTCCATCAGTGACTCAGTTTGTCAGAGGTGGGGAAGTGATGCTGTAAAGGCTGCTCTGACTTTTCTCTGACTCCTCAGTTTAAAAGCAGCAGCAGCAGCACAGACTCACTGTGGCTCATAATAACAGTCTGACACATGCTCTGCTGTAATGTTAAACCTTACACACACATTTATGATTCGATGAAATGCTTCAAACCCCGTCGTTTAAGGCTTCTGAGATAAAAGCTACGTTTGCTCCTGGTTCACAAACACTTCAGACCGATGCGACCGTACTCGTGTCATGAACATGTATTTACGCTGACTGTGTCAGACGACAGAGAAAAATGAAATAATGATTCTACCACTGGGCTGTGTTTAAAATGTGAATCTGTGTCCACAGTGAAACACCTGAACAGAAAAGCTCAGTCTCTTCTTCTTTGGTTCACAGCTGCAGGTGACGTGAGACTAAACATTAAGTGAGCATGAAGATTTCTGTGTCGCGTAGCGCTTCACATTCTCTTTGTGATAGATGCGGCCACTGTGTTTCTTGATGCTGTAGAGCTTAAATACCCTGGAGCCTTTGATCAAGGACAGGTTCTGGTGGGACTTGTCTGCGTGGATGCGACAGACGTGGCACCACATCTGGTCCAGGCTCGGAGAGTAACGGAGGAACCAGAACATCTTGAGCCAGGCATGGTTGAAGCGAGGAGCCCGGCGAAACCTACGCACGGATGAGCTCAGTTCTGCGAGTCTGGGGGGAGGCGACTTGTCGGCCAAATCCACGTCCTGGTCTCCTTCACGGAGGAGCACCTTAGGAGGAGAGAGAGGCTCTATCCCTGCGGAGACAGACACATTCAACTCCTACTGACTGATTTATAACAACAGAAAAGTGAGATTATGTTGGTATAAAGACTGGGAGCAGGGGAAACAGCTGCCTGGACCCAGGTCTTTACAGAAACAAATGACAACTGAGGTCATCAGAAACCAGCAGAGACCCTGCACAGAAGTGAGGACAGGGGGGTGAACTGGCTGTGATCTATTTTTTACATTCTGACAGTTTTTAATCTTTAATGGTCTTTAACTTAAACTTACATCCAGACCCGTCCTCTCCTGTGTGGACTGGTTCAGGACTCTGCAGGACCTGGTTTGGTGGGATAGAAGTCTTGCTGCATTCAGACGAGGTCTCTGTGTCTTCCTGTTCTACTGTGAGATGAAACAGCTTCTCCTCCAGCTCCTTGATCCTCCTGTGCAGCCTGACACAGTTCAGACAGGAGGAAGAGGAGGACGAAGAGGAGGTGGAGGTGGAGGGGTTCTGTTCGCAGGTCTGAATCTTCTCCCTCAGAGGTGGAACTTTAAAGTTTAGGTCCACAAGAAAGTCGGGAGAGACTGAAGCAGGTTTCTGTGAGTGGGCTCTGGACCAGCTGGAGGCCTCCAGCGAAGCCTCCAGAGAGTTTCTGAAGAAATCCTGAAACGTTGATTTGACGTTAGTTAATGTTTGTGTGTGAGGAACACGTCAGAGCAGAAATCAGCTGCTGCACAGAGCAGACACAGGGTTGGACTTGCAGTGATGGATTTTCAAATTAAAAGTCTCCTGCTCATTTAAAAAAGCAGTTCACTCCGAACTGACCTGTGCACCTGAATATAACCCAACACAGCAGCTCCCATAAAAACAGGTTTGCAGGTTTTGACAAATTCAATTTAAGACTTTTGAAGAACTATCTTAGACTTGACTGTAATTTAACACCTACGTCAAAAAAGTGTGAAGGTTATGAAGACAAAGACAGTGTGAAAATAATGTTGTTATATCTCTATATTTCTGAGACTTTCAGGAGCTGTGGAAACTGGATAATGTTTCAGTTACAGGTTTCATTCTGTTGATTATTGAGGTCATAGTTTTGTCCTCCTGTCTACATACATGAGGGCCTTAGAATATTGGGAATGATGCACTGAGATCCACGAGGAGCAATGTTTCTGACAATATTATTAATAATTAATCAGATTATTTGCACGGCCATACTGAAACGATCTGCAGGAGAAATAAACAGTTTCAGCCTTACTCTGAAGCTGATGTCCGTGTTCTTCCCAGGCTTGTCGCGTGTCTCTTCTTCAGGGTTTTCACTGATGTTGATTTTCTCCTGCAGGACCCACTGCAGCACGGGCCTGATTTTGCTCCAGGGAAGAACTGATGTCCTCACAGAACCTGCAAAAAAACCCAACATGATTTAATGTCCCTGAACAGCTTAACTGTCAGAAAAGCTTTTTTCTCTGTCTCCAAACAGACACTTTACTTAACTGTAAATCACACTGAAATGATTCCTATTTTTCATGTGATCATTTTAGATCCAACATTATGATCTCTGACATGGACTGTCTCAGGGTTTGTTGAGGTTCGCTGCCTCAGAGTTAAACCGTGTTTCTCATTAAAGGTCTCCCTGTTCTGTTGGCTTTAATTATTACCGGAGCACAGACATACGAGAAATCACTGACCAGGGCAGGTGCTATCCAGGGAAATACATGTAATCTGAGTGGGGATTTAATCTGTATCAGTTCTCTCCTTCACAATTCAAACATTTCATTCATTGGTGGAGTGTAAAAACCTCAGTCCCACCTTCTGCTGCTTCTGGTTCTCTCTGCATCTCTGCATTAAACACATCTGCCTGTCTCGCCTCTGTCGGCCATCTTTGTTTCTTGTTCATCTTTGATGACGACAGACGCTCGGTCCGTCTGTTTTTTTCATCACTGTGACCCATGTGCAGCGATGGGACCCAGTCTGGATCTGACTCCAACATCTCATAAGCCGGTTTACCTGTGAACACAATAGATGTTAAGTCTGAGACGACTGTTTCTTAAACACAATTCTGAGGTACTTGTACTTTACCGGATTTTTCCATTTGATGTTAATTTCAACTCCTCAACATGTACCTGACAGCTTAAGCTGCTTTGCAGTTGGAGATTCTTCAAACTATATCTAATGAACTTAAGTATTAGTGTGGCTGAAGCAGCTGTCGGTACATAAAGGGTTAGAATGACCTCCACCTGCTGCTACATTAGTGATTTTGGTAACTAGTCAGAAATCAGGTTGTTGTAGTTTTTCTCTCCTTGAATCTGATCATGAATTAAACTCAACATGTTCAATTTCTGCAAAAACTTTATTTATGAGACACGTGAACAAATCTGGATTCAAACATTGACGTTATCAACAGCATCACGTTCAACAGTGTTAAAATACTTTGTTTCTATCAGGAACTCAGAGAAATCACTTGAAGTGGTACTTCTACTTGTAGTGGAGTACTTTCTTATGCACGTCCTCACACTTTTTAATGCAGTACTGACTTTTTGTACTAACTTACATAATGTCAATGTTCTGTTCTGTACTGTGGTGTACTACACGCTGCACACCATGCACCTTCACCTACACAGTTACATCCATCCATGTCATCTCTGCATATGAACTTTCCCAGGGCTACTAGTGCAGCTGTTAAACGGGACCCAGCTGCTGTGTAAACCGGGATACGTGGGTAAAACTGACCGGAGTGGAAGTGTCTGGAGCACACTCTCATGGACTTGGGGATGAGGTTGAATGTGATGTTGCTCCGGCTGACAGCAGCCACCCACGCCGCCCTCCTCCTCCTCGTCAGCGCCGATATCTGAGCGCCTTCGTTCGTCCTCCAGGCGGGGAAACAGTGGAAGGTTAGCCCGTTGGGGATTTTCCTCCCGAGGTGGTCGTGTGACCTGCGGCGACAGTTTTTAACGCAGCAGTTTCTTCCCCTCATGGCTAGGATTAGTTAAAACCGAAAACCGGCGTTTTAACGAGCAGAACCCTAACAAAATAACCGCCAACAGTAATGGCTGACCTCCCAGAAGACACCGCGGCGTGACGTTGGCCGTAACACGATGATATCACGCTTCCAAAGAAACGCCATGGTTACAAGAAGCCGATTTTGATTATTTTAAAACCTCTTATTTTATATGACAAGTTTTTCATCCATACGTGTAAACGGTCTCAAAGCCACCAGAACTTTGATTTGTATGTTTAGCGCCTTTTTAAGTCAAGGTCGACTGTACACCTTTTGTTATTGTTGTTGACGTTATGAATTTTGTAAACTGCTGGTGAACACATAAAGGTTTACAAAAAAACGCAAGAGGTATTTTTTCCACAAAACTTTATAAATACCACTGTAACATTACATGACAAAACAGTACACGATAAAAAAAAAATACAAATATAAAATAAACCATAGTTTAACTTTGCATTAACGGAACTGTTGCCTCTTTAATGAATGACTGGTTACAGGAATTGATGAACTCTGACGATGGGGAAAAAGAAAAAAATCTTAGCAGAGGATGGTTTCGATCCATCGACCTCTGGGTTATGGGCCCAGCACGCTTCCGCTGCGCCACTCTGCTGCGGAGAAACAGAGTTGGCAGCAGTCTATTTAACACATGATCTAACATATGATAAAGCACATATTATGAATATATGTGAATATACTGTATTCAGACAGTTTAGGCTGTAGGTCAGGATTCATATATTCAGTGTATTAAATTCTGTTAACATTAATGAACAATGAGTTCAGCACAGCGTGTATCAGTCTAACTTTATTTTATGCTTAATTCTTGTGATTTATATGAAGCTGCTGCTGAAGTGTTTCCTTTGTCATTAACCCACTAGGAGCCCCGGGGTAAATATTTGGCCCCTTTTGACCCCGACTTCACAGTTGGTTTTAGGGTGCCATTTTGATTAATTTACAAGTCATTACATAAGTAAAATGCCAAAAGAATGAAGGTGTCAGCTTCTAAAATGTGAATTTTTTATCGTTTCTCAGTTTCCTATGATAATAAACTCAATATATATATGTATCATAATAATAATGCCTTAATATTTCACTATTTTCTGACATTTTATAGGTTGATAATTGTAACCTTACCTATTGTTTCATGTCTGTTAATTAATTTTTCTGACAGAAAAATTAAATAATGAACTGAAATGAAAAGGCCTTTCAATTTCACTGGAAACACCTGTAAAAGTCTAAGATGTTTGTAAGAAATAAAAACCAACACGTGAAACTCGCTGCTTTTCACAATTTATTAACAAAATGATAAAATAAATAAATACAAATTGATCAAATGCTCCTAATATCAACTCCTCCCCATGTTCCCTACAGTATTTCCTAAACACTGCATACAAAGAATTCATCACAGAAGAGGCTCAATACAGAGGTAAGAATCCCACCAGACCAGTCACAATGTCAGGCCAACAGAAGACACATCTGGAACAGAAGTCAAAAAAATAAAGACATTCCTTTCCAAAATCATTATGAAAAAATACAAACAATTATACAAATATTCAGATTGTGTAATTACCAATTTACACATTATTCAGCACACCAGGTGAACTTTTTCTTTATTCATATCGCTACAATGCATCTCACCAAATGGAAGATAAAAAAAGACTTTAATTTTTTTACGTATTTATTTTTTTGCACTCAACACACCCCAATGGAATTAGCTGTGGATGAGGTAAAAGCTTCAGGTGTACAGTTGGGTCCGGACAGGATGGATGGTGAAGCGGTAACAACGGACTGATGTCATGTTCGACAAAATACTAGAAGGCCACAATCATGACTTGATCGTTTCAAAACTACACAACTGAAAAGAGTCGAGTCGGACTGAACTACTTTACTGGATGCATCCAGAACGAGAACCACAGAGGGAACTGGAGATAAATATCTGTAATGCATAACGGATTTCCTCAGAGACAAACTGATCAGCCCTCAGCTGCAGACACGTGGTCCTCTTCCAGCTTGGTGAATGCACACAATGCTGATGCAGAAATTAATTTCCAAATGATATGCATCGACTTACTTAACAGAAAAGGCTTCCAAACAGAAATGCACGTTTGCTGTGTTCTTTGGATAAATTCACTTTTAGAGTTTAACTAAGCAGAAGCTGAAGACTTTTCTCCAGAAGAGGACAATGACACAATTTAGACAATAAGACTGGATCGAGCCCCCCGCAGCTCCCAGCAGCCCAACATTCAGCATGGTGCATTAGCCAAGTTCAAATTAAAACCTAAACTAAAGGAGCTAAAACCGTCTCAGCTCCGTCCATAAAACACAACGTCAGGAAGAAATGTTTCCGTTCTAACGTGCACGGCTACTGCACTGTTTAACTGCATCAATGTTCAAAGGAAAAAAGGTGACTTGAGTTTCATGTAAAAACTTAAAAAACAAAACAAAAGTAAATGCATATTAAAAAGGTTTTGACAAATCTTGTATAAAAATTTGCATAAGAAGGCATGCGTTCCACTAGACTGAGTGGACAGTGTTGCTAATTGGGTCTAAGTCTGCCCATAATCAGGGTGCAGGTTAGTTTGTTCGGTCCAAATGCACACAGGCTCCGGCTCACATGACCTGATTTAGCAAACCTCCAAAAAGAGAAGAACCACAGCACTTAGGGAACAACGGACCTTTCAAAATAAAACAAAATCAGCTCCAGAGTCCAACTTGCGGCCTCCAAACTGGATTAAATGAACCCAGAGTGAGATTCATGACTGCAATTCGTGTTGCTGACAGATCCCTTTTTTACACTCTGATAATAATACTGGTCAGAACCAAAAGTGCATCACAGAACAACTGTCACTGTCTCACCATCAATCCCTCTTTGGAGCGTTTCTTTGACGACGACCAGATTTCACCAAACTACCGTTACCTCTGACCTTCGCCGGCGTCTGCAGTGATTTTTCTCTTTCAAATGTAAAAGTTAATCACGTAAAAAGAAAAAGAAAACACATTTAAGGCAACTCCTATATTAAACAACAACAAAACACTATCTGGTCAATCTAAACGGCTTAATATGAAATGTAGTTTCAACTTGCATTGACTACTGGCAGCCTGAGGTGAAGGGACCGGGTTTGTGCTCCGGAGTTTCAGGGAGCTCGATGGGGCGGGACGGATGAGGAGGGCGGGCGGGCAGGCAGGTGGGTGGGTTAGTAAGGTTCTACAAGTCACAGTGCAAGTCAAGAAACAAATATTATCTGCTGTTTGAAGAAAGGCACTCGAGGTACCTACTGTACAGAGGGAAAGGTCCAGTTTCTCTGGAACACATGTTTGGGCTCTTTCAAAGTAAAACCTGATGACAACTCTGCTCCATTAAAGAGTGAACACAGGATAACACCCCAACCAGAAATAAAACACACAACACATGGTGTTCACATGAACTGCGGACATACAATATTAGTTGCCATTTTCTGTCTTTTCCTTCCATGTTCGAATGACTGAACTCTTCATCAGAGACAAATGATATTTATCAGACAACACTGTGGCCAAACATGTGGAACATTACAGAGATTTTCCTCTGGTTCATTTTTCTGGGATCTTCAGAGTGAAGGCAGTTTGTACAGCTGATGTCAGAAAATCAGAGATGCTAATTCAGTTACGTTAACAGTTCATATGATATGAAAAAGAGAGACCTGCAGCAGCTTGGTTTATAGTTGCCCAACAATATATTCACCCCTTATGTGAACATCTACTTTTCTAGGATGTCACTGCATTTTATGCTGAGATTTACCAATAAGACATTTTGAGGAGGAACAATCATTTTCTTATTTAATGATTTAATCCTGCACTTTGAGTGTTTAACTAATGAGAGTCTACAGCCAGCTGGCAGGCTCGGCTCAGCTCAGTGCCACCAGGTAAAACTGAGCATGAGGGGAATTTCATTTAATTTTTCACGTATTTGGTCATAAAACAGATTGTTAGACACAAAATGCTGAGCAGAACAAAAATCACAATCAGAACATTAACATATTTCATCACAAGCCGTCTAACAGTTTTTGAGTTATTTCACTGCATAAGTGAAAACTCTGAACTTGGATGTCAGAGGATCAAAAATAATTTATAATAATTTATCCTCTGGGGATCATAGACATCTCTACCAAATGTCATGAAAATCCATCCAACAGCTCTTGAGATATTTCTGGACCAAACTGGTGGAATAGCACTGTTGTCTAAGGAGCCATCCTGCCAGAACGGCTGAAACGTCTTTATTAATTAAACACAACAAACTAAATAAAAGTGTTTTGAGATGATTTTCTATTTAAAAGGATTAACGAGTTGAAACATCAGACGTTTGGAGCTGCTGAGGGGTGAATATGTTTTTGGAGACAGGAAATTTAAGCAGAAATAAATAAACAAACAAAATTTTCCAGCACAACCAGAGGCACCGTTAATGAACAGACCAGAGTTTCTTAATGCCCCCGTACCCAACGAGAAGCCAGAAGTCGTGATCAGTTCACCAAAGACGGACTCGAACTGACAGCCACCAAGCCCACGAATAACAGCATCACGTTTCAGCCCAGACGTGCTCCAGAAAGAAAAGAGACACACTAGTCTAACTGTGAGGGGATAAAAGGGTTTCTGAGACAGCAGAAGCCCGCGCTCTCCTCCGGGAAATATGAACTAGACTTGAGCCTTAATGTCACACAGGTTTGTTTTTCCTCCTAGAAAAATATTGGCAATGTGGGGATAAGTCACATCACAACAAAGAGATGCATACTCTGTTTAATTCCATATTAACATACAAAAAGCTCTTCAGCACTTCTTTGTAATGCAGCAAGCTTGTGCTTTAATCTCAGGATTTGTGGTATCGTCCTTTTGAGATCCATCTGAAGGAGCAGGTTCATACAACAAATCCCTCCATTTCAAGGAAAAAAAGTTCCTTTAATGTTATTGTTTAATAAGCTCTCCTGTCTCAATCTGGGGACTTCCAATTTCTGAAATGGTAGCATCTATATCTTACAACGCCAATGATTAGATTTTTCAATACAGTAATTGGACTTGTCCCTGCTGAATTTGGATACAACATCATTTTGGCAGTTGAGGACTCAACAGAAATGTACACAATGCAAAGATCACCACTTCAAAAAGAGGATTCCTTTTTGTGTTGGTAATGCCAGTCCAGCAGGTTCAGGAACAGAAAGCACTTATTCTGAAGACTAGGAAGACCTGAATATCTTTTCCTATAAAAAAGAAACACAGCCCAGATATAGTTTGTGTGTTGACATTGCAATATTGCAATTTCACATTTAGTGCTCACAGTTGACACACTTGACTCACGAATGAAAACTCAATCACTACACTTGACCGACACCACTGAAAACATCTGTTAGGCTACTGCACCTGTTCGACCTCGTCCTCCGTACCTGCTGAACGTGACGCTCAGCATCTTTTCTGCCTGAGCTCGGGGATACGGGTGGGGAAGAGATGGGGAGGGGAGGGGAGGTTAACTGGGACTGGGAGTGTTGATTGGTAGGGGATATCTGATCACTGGTCGACTGAGAGAGGGTAGAATCTTCAGTTAATTGTTCTTAGGTTGTGGACTTGGGACGATACGTTTGTGTTTTCGTTTGGTTTAAATGGGCATAAATGGGATTTGTAGGTTAGTGATGTTAGTTTAAAATGCTTTGAAATACTTTGTCGATGGTCCTACAGCATCTGAAAACTTTGCCCCCCAACATCTGTCTAACGTCAATATCAGTGGGGATAACACTTTGCATAAACCGGTTTGTCTGAAGCATAATGACCCCTTTAAGAGGAAGGTCAAGATGGACCACTAGTACTGGGAAAGGTACATTCGGGTTTTTTCTGCTTGAGGAAACCTACTGGTTGGAAGGGATTTAGGGGAATGTTAGAGTCACTGGACTGTTGGAAAACAGGCAAGGGACCAGCTCAGCTCTGTGTTTGGACTGGACTGACACATCTGAAACCTCCCTGAGTTAGACTGACCGGGGTTCAACAGAGAGGCGGCACTGGATCACTGATGGTCTGAGGAAGTTAGGTTTAGTCATTAAGGGAATGTTACTGCTATTGGTCAATAGGAGAGGTTTCATTTGTGTTTAATGAAGATAGTTTAAGTCATTGCTTGAATTTAGAGATGTTGGGACTAGGGACCAATCTGAAATCTTGTCCCCCCCCAGATCTTTGACACTGCAGCTGGGGGAACTGCATCCATAATTTTTAGGTTTGAGAACAACAGCATGAAAGTCTTCAAGGAGAGAATCCATTTCTAGGATTCATCACATCTCACTCCCATTAACCATTTTCAGTCTGGCTTTGACATTGGGCATTTAAAGGATATTTTGTAGAAGCAAGCTGAGCCCTTGTGGAACAAAGAGGGAGGTCACGTTGGATTCTTGGAGGACTGGGGAAAGCACGTTTAAGATTTAGTCACTAGGGGAAAGTTACTGCTGCTGGTTAGTGGGAAGGGTTATGATGTTTTTGCTGAGTGAAGGAAGAAGATGGAGAAGAAGGAGTTGTTATTGACACAGGAGTTTTAGGATTATGGGTTAGGGGTAGGGTTAATAAAGGAGGTTGGAGGTTTAGGTGATCAGGATCATAGGACTGCAGAAGTTAAAGGTTGTTCACATTAGTTTGGGACGAGGGGATGAACAGGTTCTCTTTTCAGTACGCATACTCTATCACAACACTGCTTTTTAGACCATTAACCCCTGACAGATGTTTGGTTCCATGTTCTCGGATATCTTCGTACCCGTTTGAACCTACCTCCCCACCCCACAAGAGAACACAGGGGCCACTATAACAGGCACACACTGGTGTGATGATGAATTAAATCTCCCTTTGAGCATTCCCACCACTGACGTCTATCACTAATTGGCATGATGACACTGGTACGTAGGGCTTCCTGTACCCAAACTCCGAGGGTAGAACCGCCTACGACTTCCCAGAGCCACGTGACTTGGGCTGTATATCTACCATTGACACAGTCTGACAATACAATGCAAACAAACAACATTTATACAGATTGGCAACTTCAGGGCACCATATGGTGCAAGCAAAAGTCTTTTTTTTTTAATATATATGTTTGAATTCCCGCAACTCAAGAGACATAGCATTATTTTTTATTGTCCAAACTGATGACAAGAGCTGGCAAAGAATGCTGGGAGGGTTCTGAGGTTTTGCTGTTGTTGGTGTTGCTGCCGTCACTGTCAGTGATCTCGTCCTGTTTCTTCTCCATTGCTGTCTCTGGAGGGTTGACGGCAGCCATCTTGTTCTCAGATTTGGTGGTGTTGTTGGTGGTGCAGCCTCCTGCGGGGCTGTGGTCAGGGCAGGCCAGCTCAGTTGTACCGTTGGTGGTGGCAACAGTCGCAACCACTAGGGAAGTGGGAATGTCAACCACCGGAGCTGCATCAGTCTCAGGCTTGGCCACGACCTCCGCCTGGAGACCCGTCCCTGTGTTACCCCCTCCCCCTGCCCCAACACCAGGCCCAGCCTTGCCTCCTACCCCCACCCCTGGGCTGTTATCCTCCGTTAGGACGGCGCTGTCTTCCACAACAGGCTGGCTGTCGGAGTCTCCTCCTGTTGCTGCTGCTGATCTGATCTGATTGCTCCCTGTGGCTCCATGCTGCTCTTCTTTGTCGTTTCCGTCAGTGCTGTTGCTGCCTGAGGAGCTCACGACCTTCACTTTCTCTACAGAACTGGCTTCTGGTGCAGTTTCTGCTGCACCTTCAGCCCTGTCCTGCACTCTGGCACTGACATCTTTACCCTCTGTCTCTGCCAGAGCTTGGTTAAAGTTGAAGGCTTGGATGAGGCGAATCAGGTGCTTGACTTTGTCCAGAGAAAGCTGCATCTCTTTCTGACGAGCCAGAGTGGTGTTTTTGGTCTCCATGCATTTCTAGAAGAAGGACAGCAGGGTTATTTAGGGAGAAAACAAAAGTAAGATATTGAGAAGACATCTTCTCAAGCTCATTTTAATGTGCTGATTTAATGAACAGTGACAGTAACAGCTGGCTTGACTGGTTTTACTTTATATTTTGCACGTTTCCGGAACGAATTATGTTTGCAGTCCAAGGTTCCACTATACTTTGTTTTCCACTGCCAATAGTACCTCATCAGCTGGTCATCATATCAACCAACATTAAAAAAAATAATTAGGAAAGTCTGGGAAACACTTCCGCTCCAGTCAGTGATGTTACACTGTCAGTGTTAGAACAGAGGAGAATAGACACCGACATGTTTTTCCTTTTCTTCAGACTCAGCCACTGACATGTAGAAACTTCTGGGACCAAATACGACAATAACACGACTAAAAGCTAAAATACTAAGTAAACTTGCAGCCATGATGATGATGCAGTGAACAGAATATTAATTTAGCATTAAGTTTGTTATTTACAATTTCAGTGTCATATTTAAAGTCCAAATCAGTTCATCTGTTCACAAACTGTGTGACAGGTCTAGACTGCTGATGAATTATGTCCATGTGTATTTGAGGGCCATTTTAAATAAGAGGAAGCTGGTGACCCCCACAAATGCTGTTAAAATGCTTGTACACACAGTTCATACCACTGAACTGTGAGCTCCTTTGTTTCTGAGCTGTTTAATATTGTTTCTTACTGTTATGGAGTTGCTGAGCTGTTTGACTCTTTGTTCCAGCTGCTCCCGCTCCAGTTTCAGCTCAGAGCTCCACTTCATCAGCTTCTGTTTCTCCTCTTCTTTAGCTGAAGCAGAGAACAACACAATCAAACAGTTGATCTCATTGATGAACTGTCTGCATTTGTCCCAACTGATGTTCAAGAGGAGAAAACAGTCCTCTGTTACCTTCTTTGTAAGCGATGTAGGAATGAACAATAGCCAGAGTACCAGGCCACGGAATGGCTTCTTCTTTTTTCAGGATCTGGAGAAACAAGCTCAGAGTTGTCATAGATGCTGAGACTCAGAAAAGATTCAGACAAGACAAATTTAGCCACCACCCTGTGGTGAGGCTGAAAAGGGGCAAGCAATGGAGTGGATGGATGTGAGATGTCAATCTTTACTGAGACAATGAATGAGACAGAAGCACAAAATAACAATACTGAGTCGTGTGTATGCTTACAAAGGATTGAACAGCCCTAAAGTTCAGGAAAATGTGGCAGAAGCAGTTAAGTCAAGTACAGCTACAGGCCACGATGAGCCCTTCTCTGGACTGCGGTACCCCCTTCCCCCTGACTCAGGATCAGTCTCGGATGCTGCGGTTACCTGATCTTGACATTTTGGACAGATCCACATGCCTTTAGGAATGGTTTTCAGGGGTGGATCCAGGCAGTCCAGGTGATAAACACGTGAACACGTGTCGCACATGAGCAACTGGCCACTGCGTCTGCACACAGTGCAGAAATCCTCATGGATGTCTCCCTGTGAGGAAGAATTGGACCAATCAGTTTCCCCACCCAACTGAGCCCCACCAACCATCTGTGGAGAGGCAAGGCAGGGGGGGCGCCATGATCTGGTTTGGTTTAGTTTACAGTTGGCCTTGTTTTGATGTCTAATGAACATGGTGTGTTAATTTACTGAGCCCATCTGAGAGTTAGGATGTGTTCTGAGTAGTAGTTATTAATGGAAGCTCTGGGCTACAGGACACTGTTCACTTTGTAAGTCTGAATCAAAGTAAAACCCAACTGATGACTGATGATTATCACATGGAGACAACAAACTAATGGATGTGTGTGTGGAGGTCTTGGGGTGCAAATGAGTGACAGAGCTACTGGGCCAATAGGACTGTGTGTGACGGGGTGTCCAACCCTCTGAACTGTCCGTCTCCCCCATCGTTACTTACATCCCCAGAGCTGGGGCTGGGCAGGGGGAGGGGATGGACGGGGCTGGAGGGGGAGGTCGGGGTGAGGCTGCCCAGCTCCGGGACGCTGCTGTATTTGGGTGGGCGACCTGGGTGAAATGAGACAGACGACAAAGACGGAAAACAAAGAAAAAAAGAAAGATGGAGAGGGGGGAAAAAACAAAAACAGTCTGTATGACATACCTTGGAAAGGGAGTCTTCGTTGGCTAGCATGAGACAGGGGAGCGGCAAGGGAGGAAGAGGAGGAAGAGTCAGAAGCACAGATAGCAGTGTTAGTGCAGGAGACTGGCTCCGTGCAAGCTGAAGCCGAGCACGAGTACAAACCTACTGCAGTCGTCTATGAAGCGCACATCGAATGGGTTTGTGTCAGATGCTAACACACATTATTATTCACTGTCACCGGGGCTGTAGCCATGACTTTAGGAACACTGAGGTCATGAGTGCCTCCATACACATCCACCCCTCCTACACTGGTCTGAACACTGTAGGGGTTTCAGGGATTCATTTAATACTATTTTCCATTTTTAGTACTTTACAGCAGTAAATAACCATAGTTACTGATGATACATTTAATTAAATGACTCCAGCTTGTGTCTGCGTACACAGCAGAAAATATGTGGATGGTTCAACCACCTAAATGCAAATGGCAGTTGTTCAGTATTAGTCTATTTTGTATGCAGATGTTCAACATTGTTCTTTACATTGCAGAACTGCAAATAAAAAAGCTCAACCCAGAGCTGGTGAAGCAGCTTTTCTACAAATTAGAGTACACACATCATGACCTCAGTCTCCTGCACAGCAAAAAAGCTGCTGATGTGCTAAAATCTGACACAGAGTTATACCATGATTTCAAAGTTTGTCTTTCCTTAAAAAGATAAAGTCAAATGGAAGCTGTGTAGGAATTATTTAGTGTTACATGTTAAACCTCTTAGATTAGTCATTAAAATTAGATAATGCATGATGTGAAAGCTCCTGACAATCATTTAGTATTTTGTCTTGTGATATTATAAAAGCCAGTTCATGTTAGTTGTGTCATGTAAGTCACTGTGATGACTGAGTCTGTTCTGAGACCTTCACTCGGTTTAAACTCCTGCACAATCAAATAGAAACCAGAGAAATGTCTGAACCAAAGCAGAAAGAGAAAACTGAAGGAAAAGGAAAAGATGTTTTTCTTTCAACATGTATTTTAGAGGTTAATGTGCAAACTCAACCTGTCTCAGGTAGATCTGTTTTAACTGGTGAATCCTACACTTCCCAAAATGCATTTCAACAATTCCCAAGGGAAACAGGTGTGCAGGTTCAACTGGATTTATACTTCTACATCAAGTCATCCCAGAGGTTACAAACAACCACAGTGCAGGGGTTTCTTTACTGTACAGTTCAGATAGGGCTGCACCAGTTTTAAATCTGTAATACAACACAGAATTGGGACAAACAACAATGACTGTGTGTTGTTTTGTCAGTTCAAAAACAATAAATATTCAGTTTATTGTGTTTGTCAGTGTTGGATTAATTAACTTTACACAGGTTTCTGCAGGGTTCACCTTGTTAAATAAGTTGTATATTTTCAGATCATGTCGAGCCCTGCACTAACTAGATGTCCATGTTTCCATCCTCACAATAAAAGTCTCACTCTGTGGGAGCTTCAGACACAGACGTATAAATCCAGATTTAGACAGAAACCTGACTGAAGCGACAGGAAACAGAAGGCAGGAGAAGGAGGGGAGAGTTTTACAGCATGTTATCAGTTCTTCTACTGTATCTACTGGACTGAATCTTACTAACAGGAATAAAACTTCTTTATGGTGTTTTCTGTCTAGTTCTCTCTTCATGTTTCTCCCTCACTCTCTGTTCTACTGACTCTTCACCAGTTTCTATTGTTTCTACCAGCTCTGTTCCTTCTGTCTTTGACCAGTAGACTACGATTTCATACGGACCTCTCTTCCTGGTCCCCTGGTGCAGAGGGCTGTTCAGGTAACTCACTGCACTCTTTTTCCTCTGAAAGAAAAATAAGAAAAAAATGTGTTAATGAAATATTAATGTGATCTATTATATCATGTTGTCTGTTTTAGTAATCCTACAACCTGCAGGCTCGACATGTACGTAAAGGATGAAATATGGAATGGTAAAAATAAGGAGCTGCACAACATATGTGCATATGTTTTCCTGGTTATTGGCCAGTGTGTTAATAAATTAATAAAGTAGGTTAATGTGTGTTGTCCGTACCTCAGGTTCAAACACGGCTCCGCTGTACACAGGGTTGGCCGTCGTTCTTCTCTTCCGCTCCTGTCTTTTGCTCTGAATCTCTGTAAATTACAACATTTAAGTTTTAATGCAGAAACGTGGCAGCAGAATCGGATCACTGGGGGTAGAAAAGAGAAACGTGAACAGACTCACGGAGGATTCACCAGTTTTCCAGACTCACCTTCCAAGTGGTCGTGTGTCACCAGGCCCAAAGACACCATGAAGGCCAGTTTCTGCAGGAGAAATAAAAACAGTAAAATAGGATTTCTAGTGTTTTATGGTACTTTGTACTTCTGCTCCACTAGATAGGAGAAGAGAGGAAACTTACACTTTTTACTCCACTACATTTATTTGACAGCGTTAGATTTTAACATTAAGCCTTTTCATTACAGGAACATACAGTATATAGTTTAACAGATTTTTCTGCAGAAGAAATACTTTTACTTTCAGTATTTCTGAGTACTTGCTGCACCCATATGTACCTCTGGGTTCTCCTCTTTCTTGGGTCTGGGAGGAGGAGACAATGGGGGAGTGGAGGAGGAGGGGAGGCTGACAATGGCCTTCTGCTCTGCTCCACCTGCCGGTTTAACAGTCTGCTGAGGAGGAGGAAGAGGAAAAGCTTTACGTTTGGACAACGTAATCAGAAGCAAATCATTTTAATCCAACACGTAAAATAACAGAGTAAATATTTTATTAAATCATTTATTTCAGTCAGTACTTTGTGTGAACAGGTGGAGTTCAGTTATTATAACTGAGTTCTGTTTCTTTTAGGTAAAAATAAAATGAAAGAATTGTCAAGACTGCAGTTTTACAGGACTGGAATCAAAGCTGGGGCTTATGTAGTACTCTTACCTTGGGCTCAGTTGTCAGGCTGCTGATCTGGATCGGCTGGGCCGGAGTCGGGGTAGGGATAGGGGTCAGGTTGGGTGCCTGGGCGGGGCTGGCGAGGCGGGTGGGGGTAGCAGAGACCGGCGTGGTGATGACGATGCCCGTCAGCGGGGTGGAGCCGGTCTTACTGCAGGGCTGCCCGTTAACAATGCGGACCTGGTGGATGGGAGCCGCCGAGGTCAGCGGAGTCGACAGCTTGGTGGCCAACATGACGGGCCTCTGGAGCAGCTGGGGGGCCGCCATCATCGGCGGGGGAGGCGCCGGGGCGATGGGGACATTGGTGGGTGTGGCTGGCTTGGGCCTGACCTGGTGACAATAGACAGCCAATCAGAAGAGACCTTCAACATGAGCTTACAATGCTGGGTAACACTGCTGTGGAGCTCTGACTCTGCAAGTACTACTGTGACTACTGATTGTACTACTACTACTACTACTACTACTGCTACTAGTTCTGTAATACTGATACTACTACTGATATCACAACTTCTACTTCCTTTCTGATTTACTGTATAAAAAAAAGTTCTACTTAGTCAAATACTTAGAAATAGTTACTACTCCTTACCACTCTTCAATATCTTCTTCTATTACTACTACTACTACTACTACTACTACTACTGCTCCACTGTTTGAAACACAAGTGAAAATACTATTAACAGTACTCTGCATTTACTACAACAACAAATACTACTACTACTACACCTGTGATTAACACAGTTACTTTCTTCATGGTAGTACTACTGCAGTAGAATTGTAATGTTTTATAATAAATTGGAAATAGAGTATGTATTTGAAGTATCTTAATATTGCAGCCCCTCTGGTCTCTGCTGCTACTAGCAGTATTAATGAACCAGCCAGAGCTCCCAGTGGCATTACTCAGCACAGGTAAACATCAGCAGCATTTTCCAGTTAAAGGGTTAAAACACCAACAGCCAGGAACAGAAAATACCAAGAAGCTGCAGGAAAACAAGCTCTCGGCACAGAACGTAAACACACACACACACACACACTCACACAGGTACACGGGCAGGAAACCTTGAAAAACACCTGGTCGCAGGTCAGTTATCAAATTAAAAAAAGCACAACGAGAGGAGAAAAGATGAGTAGAGGCAGCACAGAGCAAACAATGTTTTAGTGCCACAGAGCAAGGCATGAGTGTTTGCTTTGGTGCACTCCTGCCCTCTGCTGGAGAGTGAGCGAGTCACCTCAGGTGGGCCACACACACTGATCTGGGGGGGAGGTTAGGGTGTGGAGGCGGATCTTACAGGGACGCACCTGTGGCTGAAAGGTGGGTCGAGGCGTCAGTCTAGGAGGAGGGACAAACTGAGGAACTTTGATTGGCTGGGCGGTGGTGGTGGTGGCCTGCACCTGAGACAAAACCACAGCAGATTGTGGATCTGTGCTGCTGTTAGACTGACATGTCCTCTGATAACTGACATGTCCTGTAATAACTGACATGTCCTCTGATAACTGACTGACATTTCCTGTAATAACTGACATGTCCTGTGATAACTGACGTCCTCTGATAACTGACATGTCCCGTAATAACTGACATGTCCTGATAACTGACGTCCTCTGATAACTGACATGTCCTGTGATAACTGACTGACATGTCCTCTGATAACTGACTGACATGTCCTCTGATAACTGACGTCCTCTGATAACTGACATGTCCTGTAATAACTGACATGTCCTGATAACTGACATGTCCTGTAATAACTGACATGTCTTGTGATAACTGACTGACATGTCCTGTAATAACTGATGTCCTCTGATAACTGACATGTCCTCTGATAACTGACATGTCCTGTAATAACTGACATGTCCTGATAACTGACTGACATGTCCTGTAATAACTGACATGTCTTGTGATAACTGACATGTCTTGTGATAACTGACTGACATGTCCTGTAATAACTGATGTCCTCTGATAACTGACATGTCCTCTGATAACTGGCATGTCCTGTAATAACTGACTGACATGTCCTGTAATAACTGACATGTCCTGTAATAACTGACTGACATGTCCTCTGATAAATAACTGACATGTTCTCTGATAAATAACTGACATGTTCTCTGATAACTGACATGTCCTGTAATAACTCACTGACATGTCCTCTGATAAATAACTGACATGTCCTCTGATAACTGACTGACGTCCTCTGATAAATAATTGATATGTCCTGTGATAAATAACTGACATGTTCTCTGATAAATAACTGACATGTTCTCTGATAAATAACTGACATGTCCTCTGATAACTGACGTGTCCTCTGATAAATAACTGACATGTCCTCTGATAACTGACTGACATGTCCTCTGATAACTGACTGACGTCCTCTGATAAATAATTTATATGTCCTGTGATAAATAGCTGACATGTCCACTGATAAATAACTGACATGTCCTGTAATAACTGACATGTCCTCTGATAACTGACTGATATCCTCTGATAACTGACTGACATGTCCTCTGAAAACTGACATGTCCTCTGATAACTGACTGACATGTCCTGTGATAACTGACGTCCTCTGATAACTGACATGTCCTGTAATAACTGACATGTCTTGTGATAACTGACTGACATGTCCTCTGATAACTGACGTCCTCTGATAACTGACTGACATGTCCTGTAATAACTGATGTCCTCTGATAACTGACATGTCCTGTGATAACTGACATGTCCTCTGATAAATAACTGACATATGTCCTCTGATAAATAACTGACATGTTCTCTGATAACTGACATGTCCTGTAATAACTCACTGACATGTCCTCTGATAAATAACTGACATGTCCTCTGATAACTGACTGACGTCCTCTGATAAATAGCTGACTGACGTCCTCTGATAAATAATTGATATGTCCTGTGATAAATAACTGACAAGTTCTCTGATAAATAACTGACATGTTCTCTGATAAATAACCGACATGTCCTCTGATAACTGACTGACATGTCCTCTGATAACTGACGTGTCCTCTGATAAATAACTGACATGTCCTCTGATAACTGACTGACGTCCTCTGACAAATAATTGATATGTTCTCTGATAAATAACTGACATGTCCACTGATAAATAACTGACATGTCCTGTAATAACTGACATGTCCTCTGATAACTGACTGACATGTCCTGTAATAACTGACGTGTGCTCTGATAACTGACTGACATGTCCTCTGATAACTGACTGACATGTCCTGTAATAACTGACATGTCCGGTGATAACTGACTGACATGTCCTGTAATAACTGACATGTCCTGTGATAACTGATTGACATGTCCTGTGATAACTGACATGTCCTGTGATAACTGACTGACATGTCCTGATAACTGACTGACATGTCCTGTGATAACTGACTGACATGTCCTGTGATAACTGACATGTCCTGTGATAACTGACATGTCCTGTGATAACTGACTGACATGTCCTCTGATAACTGACTGACATGTCCTCTGATAACTGACTGACATGTCCTCTGATAACTGACGTCCTCTGAAAACTGACTGACATGTCCTGTGATAACTGACTGACATGTCCTCCGATAACTGACCTGTCCTCTGATAACTGACATGTCCTCTGATAACTGACTGACATGTCCTGTAATAACTGACTGACATGTCCTGTAATAACTGACATTTCCTCCGATAACTGACATGTCCTGTAATAACTGACATGTCCTACGATAACTGACTGACATGTCCTGTAATAACTGACATGTCCTCCGATAACTGACATGTCCTGTGATAACTGACATGTCCTCCGATAACTGACATGTCCTCTGATAACTGACATGTCCTGATAACTGACTGACATGTCCTGTAATAACTGACATGTCCTCCGATAACTGACATGTCCTCCGATAACTGACATGTCCT
>JAUMHL010000027.1:25763283-25785678 GCA_032362345.1 Sandelia bainsii
TGGAGGAGCCAGGAATCGAACCACTGATCTCACGATTGGCAGACGACTGCTCTACCTCCTGAGCCACAGCCGCCCCAAATACTGCATTATATACTTATACTATATTGCATGTAGTGTATAGTGTTCATGCAATACCTGGAGTATTAAATATACAGTTACTAAGACTCTGTTAAGTTAAGAAGTTAAGATCTGATCCTCAGATTTCACTACACTTCATAATATGGTATTTACCACATTAATGCAGTACTAGTACTACGTTTTCCTGTTCCTTTATACTTCTACTCCAGCACATTCTCAGAGCGACATACTGTAGTTTTCCCTCTACATTAATCATAAAAAACACAGTACAAACGTCTTATAAGACACTAGAGTCTTGCTGGAGTCACTTGTCATGTTTCGTTGTACTTCATTCAGTACAGTACTTGAAGTACATGTACTTTCTACCAGTGGTTTTATGGTGTTCGATGCATTTTTTATTCAGTGTTAGTGAATAAAACACGTTTCACTTCGACTTACTCACATTATAAATAAATAAGTAAATCATCACCTCTACCTCAGAAAGTAGTGAAGTAAAAGTACCAGAAAACAGTACATGTACCTAAACTACTGCCTAAGACTGATGCAACTGAACTAAATATGCACAAACACACATAAAGAAAGTGAAACCAACTGTACTCATGGACACACAGTACACACATAATACACAGTATACACACTACACAAACACATTATACACACTACACACACATTATACACAGTACACACAGTACTCGGCCTCTGTGGCTGATGATATTTTACACTCTTAGGTTACTGATACTCATCTCATGTGACAAAGAGAAGTAACTACAGCTGACAGATACGTGTACTGCAGTAAAAAGTACAATAAAGTAACATATAATGGAAGTACTCAAGTAAAGTACAACTATCTCCAGTAGTCAACAGTGTATTTACTGAGGTACTATTTCTTGTAGTACTTTTTACTGGACTACAGTTACTTCGACTTCAACACATCAAACCTGTGAACAAAGGCTGAACCGGTGGTTTCACACGTTTCTGTCTCCGAATCGTCACGTGTTCGAGTCTCGTTTCACATCCACCAAACTAAACTTCAAACGTGGTACAAAAACCCCAAAACTGCACTGCACACAGAGTAGTCCCCCACCACCACAGAATACCTCAAAGCTGCACCATTACTATGACCAAGTGCAGTAACAAACTGCAGCCAGCAGATACATACAGAGTAGTAAAAAGTACTACGTTTCCCTCTGAATTCATTAACTGATTCATTAAGTGAACATTAATACATCTGGATACATACAACATCTGATTCATTCTTACCTAATACTACTGTATTACTTACTCTAAATATAAGTACTTAGATTACTACACAGGAACTGGTAGCTGGTAGTTTTGGTAAAGTACAAGTAAAAGTACTTAGATAGTACTCAGATCTGAATACTTCTTCTACCACTGAGTAACTCAAAAGTGTACTACTATACTATTACCAGTAAGTAATAGTATAGTAAAATAATAACTGCATTACTGTAAAGTAAGTAGTAACACCAGCTGTTGGATAAGTATTTAGTAGTACAGTAGTACCAAAGGTGTATTTTTACTAATGTAAGTACAAATTGCTGTAAAGTAACTAGTAACTATAATTTTCAGATAAAACACCGTGAGAGAAAAAGTATATTTCCTGCTGAAAAGTAGTGGAATTGAAGTATAAAATAGCAGAAGTAGGAAGTATTTGATTTCAGTTTCACAGACTGTACTTAAGTAAAGTACTTGACTATGTGTATTCAGCAGTGGGGAAAGAAGTACTCAGATATTTTACTTTACTAAAAGTAAACAACTTCACTATTACTAAAAGTACATTGAGGCAAAAGTTCTCCATTACAAGTACATATTTGGCATTAAAAAACATCATAGTACTACTGTAGTACATGCCTGAATACTTTTTACTCCACTACATCTACCTGACAGCTGTAATTACTAGTTACCTTATAGTACCTCTACAGTGCAGTTATACTTTCAGTATACATTATGTTGTACTCTGCTGCATTTGTACTTCTGTACTATTACTACTGCAAATACAATTACATAAATTACTGTAATTTAACTGGTAATTATAAGTGTAGTGGAGTAAAAAGTACAATATTGTCTTTGGAAATGTAAAAGTACTATGTAACAGCTGCTGGTTAACTGTAGTAGTAGTTGCTCCCTGGCTGGAACATGAAGTACACATGAAGTACACACAAGAATACTTCTTGTACCACTGAGCACCTCAAGGGTGTACTACTATACTATTACCACTTTAAGTAAAATAATAATTACATTACAGTAAGTAACTAGTAACTAAATACACAAGATTCAATTATTTATTAACATTTTTACACTGATATACTGGTACTTTTACTACAGTGACAGTACTTGAGTACTCATTCCCCCTGCTATGTACATTTACTCAAGTACTACAGTTACATATAAATTAGAGGTACTTTACTGTAGTACTTCCATTTTCTGTTACTAAAGAGTGTTGATGTACTCTGATTATTTTAGTAAAAATAAAGTACAAGTACTCATTATGCAGAAAACAGTAAATGAAATTACTTAAAGTACTGTCAAGTAACTAGTAATTGTAAATACGAGATACATATAGTAGAGTATGAAGTACAATACAGAGTCAAAATATAAAGTATCAGAAATTGTAAATATTCCAGCAAAGTATAAGTAAAAGTACTTAAAGAGCAGCAGTATTTGAAGGCTGGAGGTCCCTGGGTGGGACATGAAGTTGTCTGATAAACTGCCATCAGATCTCAATACTTCTTCTACCGCTGACTACCTCAAATTGTACTATTACACCGGCGTACTAATACTACAGCAAATACAATAACTTAAAGTAACTGTAACTCAGATAAATGTGGAGTAAAAAGTACAGATATTTCCCTGTGAATGCAGTGAGTTTAAAGCAGGAGAAGAGTGCAGTAGAGTTGAGGTGGAGTACTGTAGTACTGTGTAGTACAGGCTGCTGGTTAATTGCAGTAATTGCTCCCTGGGTGGGACATGAAGTTGTCTGGATAAACTTCCATCAGCATCAGCAGCTGCGGCCCGAAACGAAGCTAAAATGGAGGTTTTTCAAGATGAAGCCTTCAATGTTTGAGCTGCGGGACTGAAAACCCGCAAAAAGTGTTTGTGCGTGTCGGAGGAGAAATAAATGTTTTATAACCGTCTTATTAAACCACTATGGCCGAACAAACCGTCACCTCACACAAAACCGTCGGACCTGCTCGGTACATCCTCACTAAACTGTCGGGTCTGGGGGGGGTTGTCGGGGTCCCGGCGGTTCTGGCAGTTCTGGTGGTTCTGGTGCTGCTAAACCCGCCGAGAGAGACCGTCACACAGCCGCCGTGGGTCCGTGTGAGGCTGTGAGATGTTACCGAGAACAAGTGGATAACGTTAGCTGTAGCCGCTAATGCTAACCCTCCTGTTAGCTGCTCCGGCTAACGCTGCGAGCCACGCTGATAATAACTTACGCCGAACACGGGGGCTAACGCCGCGGGAGGCGACGGGGGCTCCGAAAACACGGAGCAAATAAAGACGTGAGCTCGGGAACAGTCCCAAAAGACGCCATCTTTCACGAATAGTGACAGGCGAGCAGGCGTTGGTGGGTCTAAGTTCTATCGGCCCCTTGTCCTCCACAATATCAACTCCTAGAATAAGAAACACAGCAGCTAAACACACAGAAACACACGGCAAACAGCGCCGGATGCACACAAACAGCGTGTGCACACGGAGAGACACAAAAACACACGCATACAGGCAGAGGGACGCAGACAGGTAAAGTTTGACACGAGAGAAAATTAAAGTTATGGAATTAAAAAAGCCCCAATGTGCACTTACTCAGCAGCAGTCCTCCTCTAGATTAATTAAATATATATCTACAAGAAGCCGATCCACGATGGAACAACAGCGTACAAACAGTCCTGCTGACTCCTTCCCGCAGAGGTTTATTGAGTTGCTGTATTTTATATTGAGTTTTAGTAGAAATTGTGTAAAAACAGAGAAACTGAAGCTACAAAACAAGAAGAACTCTTCTTCAATCTCATTCAGCTCAGCCTCAGCACAGCACAGATCCCTGCGCTCCGGAGCTGGAGGAAGGGGGACAAAAACTACTCACACGTCCAGCTAATGCTCGTTTATCCGCGACAAAACGCTCGATGTTCGCGTGTGTCGCTGTTAAAGTTGGTTAAATCGAGCCGATCAGCGACGCGAGCTGACGGGAAAATGTGTTCGAAAAGCGGACTAGTTTTTGTGTCGGTGCAGCGAATTTATTTCACTTTGCCTAAGGAACGGCGGTGCTGCGACTCCCATTGCCTAGGGAAAAAACCCGGATGTAAACTCAGTGAAACTCTATGGAGAGAAAGTCAGCACACGCACGCACACGCCGTGCACGCAACTCAGCAGAGCAGCGGAAGAGTTTGTAGTGTTGTGTTTTTGTGTCTTGGACTGTGTGTGTGTCTGCGGCCGTGTGGAGCCGCCCGGGCCGTCCACGCTCTGTCTGCCGCCTTTCAGGCTCCATGTTCGACTGCTCGCTGCAGCTGGAGCCGCCGGACGGTAGCACTTCGTGGAGGAGGAGGAGGAGGAGGAGGACAGGTGGCGCGGCCCTTTCTCCTGCTCCGCGGTTTCTGATCCAGTTACTGTCTGCATCAGTGACTTCACGGTTTCTACTTTATACATATATGAATTTAAAAAAGTGCAGGATTATTGTTGTATTCAGAATAAACTCACAAGAACAATCAACAAAGAAACAACCAAACTACTCCCAACCAGGACGTCTACAAATTGTACTTTACGTAAGTATTTCCATTTTCAGATACTTTTTACTTCTACTCTTCAGGGAGAAAAACTGCACATTTTGTTTTACTGTGAATTTTCTGCAGTTTCATAAACACATCAATAAAAATATGTAATAAACAAAGAGAAGGCTGTAACTAAGTAGACATCGTCTCTGTATTTAACCCTCTGACATGTACTCAAATCTTCATAAGTACTTCTAGAGTATTTCTAGTTTTTTACCACTTTCTACTTCTGCTCCACTACATTTCATTTCAATACTTTAATAACCAACAGAATTTAACTAATCTGAAGAAAAAATGTTATTATGTCAGAATAAAAAACACAGTAAATTTACTTAATTACTGTACTTGCACATACTTGACTATTTCTGTTACTTTTTATTCTTTCTTATTATACATTTCTGAAGTAATATTGCTCCAACAAAGTACTAAGTCTTGAGTATCATTTGCAGGTACTTTGCATGAGTATTTCAGTGTTCTGCAATTTTATGTCAATCAATCAATCAATGAGTTACTGTTTTATCAGGTTTATTATATTTAGGATCTTAAAGAAAAACACCCTGAAATATCAGTGTATTCAGCCAAACAAACAATATTATTATTGTTGTTGTTGACTATTATTATCATTAAAGTACTGCAGTTCATTACCATATTGAGGTACTACACCTCAGTATTTCCACTTTTGTCATACTTCTACTTCACCACATTTCAGATAGAAATACTGCAGTGTCTTCCAGGTGTGTACTTCACAAATAACTACATCAATAAATCAGTGGAGGATTGTGACAAAGTAAAAATAAAATGTATGATTTCATTGTGTTTAAAACATGTAACAAGTACATTTACTTAAATACTGTAGTGTACTTTTATTGAGTATTTCCATTTTCTGCTACTTTCTATTTAAACCTCACAACATTGTACTTAAACGTGAGTACAGTTTTCATGTACTTCCATTTTCTGTGATTTCACACATTTATAAATGAACGCAGAGTTACTGTTTTATCAGGTAAACCTGTGTAACATAGTACCTTTACTCAGCTATTGTACTTCAGTAATGATGTTCATGTATTTGTACTGTGCTTGAGTATTTTTGAATGTTTCTGGTACAACCGTCTGCTCTGTCGTTAGAAGTCATTCGTGTCTTTGTTGATGTTCGACAGAAGCTGAAGTTTGTGCTGTTTTATTAATAAATGATTTACTGCTGCAGTTATAAGGCAGAAATAAGAACATCGGACACAACATTTACCAGTACATACACGCTTCTGCATTACAAATACTTCCTCATCACAGTTCTCTATACATACTTCTTTATACTTTTGCAGTACTTGTGAAATAACATGAAAATGCATTTTCCAGACTTTAGTTTAGGCCAATAAAAAACATATCAAATGTAAAAAGACTTTAGTAACGTGTACATGTGGTGGAAGTACAGTACTTTAAAAAAGGAAGGTGCAGTGGGATACTGTAGTAGTAGTAGTAGTAGTAGTAGTAGTAGTAGCATCAGACGATCTGGTAGCTGTAGCAGAATTTATGGATAAAAATTCATGTTGTACTGTAGCACCATTATATGATATGGTAGATGGAAATGACTATTATGGATGTAGTATTACTATTAGTACTATTACTTTTAATACTTCACTACCAGTGAAAAGTTTGGGCACACATAGAAATGACCATGTTTTTCAAAGAAAATCAGATTTTATAACATCAGATCGATCAGAAACACAGTTCGTGTTGTAAATGACCATTGTACCTGGAACCAGGTGCTTTTTTAAAGGAACATTTCCATAAATGCACAGAAGTAAACATTAGTACATGCAGTATGTGCATGTTCAGTCATTTAAAAGGAGAAGTGATCAGAAGAAAACTCTTTTCTGATGATGGGAACACAGCTGAAGACCTGAAAAAACCCTGTAATTCCAGTAAGTTCTGCCTGGTACTGTACATGTTAGCTTACACTGATTCATTTTAGACTCTGAGGCAGAATCCAACACCAACACATGATGTTCTCACTGATTCTGGTTAAACAACAGTATAAACTGATGTGTGATGGACTCAGGCTCGATGCTGTTCCTGAAAACAAGGACTTTGTTACAGTACTGTTGTTTTTTTCTGATACAAAAGCTTCTACACTCTGTGTTGCTGAACTTAATGAGCTGAACATATTTATTTTATGTATTTACTTTCTTCACCACCTCCTCTGTCGTCCAAGTTGTGGTCCTGGTCTTACGTTTTTACAGAGCTCTGTCCCACATCACCTCTGTGCCTGTTCATCATGCTCAGTTTGTTCTTCTGTCTCGTGTTCGTCCCACATCCAGCCACCAGATGGACTCGTTTTCTTTCCTCCATCCACCTGCTTCTCAGAGCACAGAAACCTCTTCTCTGGTTTCATGTAGTTCCAATAAAAACTGTAAAATAGATCCATCACCATCTGATTCTGCTTTACGTCTGTTTCTCTGCTGCTTCACAAACAAGCTAAAAATCTGTGTTAAACACCAACAATGAAGACAAAAATAAACTGTATGTGTGGCAGCTTTCATGAGCAAAATGCATCTCAAAGTGGGTTTCAAATTAAAAAAGGAAAATACAATTTACTGTAAAATATTTGATAACAGAAGCATTATATAACAACATATATAATAAAGTCTTTTGCACCAGTCAGATTTTAAATGTCTCTTTCTGGTGAAAAAAATCTTCTTATTTTAACAAATATGATTCCATCCTGTTTATTACCATTTATATTTGTGTGTGTTTCTTATTTCATTCTACTCTATTTATTTATTTAATTTGAACTCGTCTATTGTTTCTTCTGCTGCAGACACAGTGACTGAGTGGAGCCTCTAGAGGGCGCCCTACAGTAATACATCAGTTACTTAGCAGGAAGTTTGTCTCCTGCACTTTGTTCCTGTTCATGTCAAAATACTCGGATACTTTTTGACTTTACAGCAGCTTTACAGTTCCTCAAGTGTCATGTAATAAATTTATAATAAATTTACTTCAGGTGTTGATTCTTCCTATAATGATTCCCCCACAGGAAGCGAGTATAAGTACCTTTATCCTGTGTTTCATTATAATTTTGAGGTGCTTTGCCTGAATATTTTAATTGTATTTGTTACTTTTACTTTTACTTAGATGTAAATAGTTCAAACAGAATCTGATGAACTAATAAATGATGATGTTTTCAGGACATAAAGTGATTTTTACTTTTTTTTTACTTCAGTCTTCAAATTAAAACAACTAATAAACAAATAACAACAAGATGGAAAAATTAGCAAGAAAAAGATTTAGTGTGAATGATGAAATGTAGATTTACTCAAGTACAACTTTGAGTTACTTCACATGAACATTTCAATTTTATGACACTATACTTAAGAAAAAAACTTTTCACTCCAGCTGTAATTTGTAATTTAGTACAAAGTCAGTAAAACAGGATTTCAAGTGAACAAATATTAAAAGGTTTAGATGACTGTACAAGGTGTAACTTATTCTGAAGGTTTGATGTGTCCGTATACAGGATGTATATATTGTTTATCTTCTGTTTCACTTTAATAAAAACAAATAATAACAGTGTCAAAAAAAAAAAAAAGTTTAGATGACAGTGTGAGACCACGTCCCCAGAATTCATGTATTTGAGGGTAAAACTGCAGAGAAAAACATTAATACTTAAAGTAAAGGTGCAGGAACATTCATGAAAAAGTAACTTTACTGCAAGTAGATTCTTTACTCAAGTTGAAGTACTAAGTACATGCTCTAAGAATGTACTTTGAGTACAAAAGTAGCAGTACTCCACTAACAAAGTATCTTAAACACAGCTGAACTTAATGCTGTTGATAACATGCATGTGTAAAGTAAATGTAAAGTAGAAGTACCTTCAAACTAAGCACAGTATCCAGTAAAGTACCAGACGGGATAGAAAAACCTGCTCCAGGTGTGGACCAATCAGCTCCCTCCATCCTGTGACTGACAGGTGTGCATGGTGAGGGGTGTGATCCTCTAACCTGATCAGGGAGCAGTGGATCCATCATCTGCTGGGTAATAACTTCCTGTCCTCATTAGAAGCTGCTAACCACGTTAACGTCTCTCCTCAGCTCCGCCTCCTGCTGCGGCTTCTTGCCTCTGAACAGCAGCTCTGGCTTTTCCCTCTCAGGACTTTCCTCTCCTTCTTCTTCTTCTTCCTCTTCCTCTTCTTCTTCTTCTTCTCAGATGTAACATCACATCTGAGTTTAAGCACATTAAACCAATCAGCAGGCTTTCATGCTGCAGCGAGGCGAGTGTCTGGCTGTCAGCTGGGAGGAAACCAGAACAAGTCTTCAAAGTGAAATGAGACGAAATCAGGTTAAAATACACACAAACAAGAGAAACACACACGAGACTCACACCACAGGGTCCTGACAGTTATCATGGTAACACCTGCTGGTCCGCACTCACACACCTCCACTATGGACTACAGAATCATGTCGTACATCACGTCCTGTTGTGACAGTGATGACTGAGAAGCTCCCCTCATAATGATTATTGTTAATTTAATGATCAGAAGTCCAGTTAATCCAATTAATCCATTATTAACAAAATCACATTTTTGTTTAAAAACTAATCATCCGTTATCAGCATGTTTTCTGTTGATGCACTAATGTGTTTCTCCTCATTCACTGTGCAGCAGTAACATCTTCATTAATCATTGTGTCTGAGCTGAGTTTAAATAGATGTTCTGAGTTTATTATCAACTTCTACGTCATTTTCTGTGAAAGAAGTTTTTCTTTTAAACCCCAGTGGATATTTATCATGTATTTGTTTGTTACTGGAAGCTCTGTTCTTCACCTGACATGCTCAGAATTAAAGTTGTGCGTTTAGACGTGTGCATCTCACCACAGAGCTCAGAGTAGAAAAGATAACAAAAGAAAAAGACTTCATCACAAAAGTAAAAAGAAGTGAAGACCACAAACTCAAAAATATGTGTAGAATTGGGCATAAATACATTTTTAAACAACTATAAATGTCAAAATTAAACCATCTTAAAAGCTACAGAAGAAAACGAGGCTGTGCCAAAAGCATAAAAACGAAATCAAATGTTCCTTTAAAGTGGAACATAAAGTGACTCTGAAGTGGACTAGAGATCAGCCCACAGTACTCTTCAGTACTCGTACTGCTGCATTACTACAACATCTGAAATTCAGTCCATGCAGTACAATCTTGCCCCCGATGACATAATCGCAGCTCCTCTCTTACTTTTTCCAGCCTTGGTGGAAGTGACTCATGACCGGGCTCGTATGAATCAAAGCAGATTGTTGACTGTGTTTCGTAACGCTCTTTATGTAAGGGAGGGCAGCAGAGTTTTGGGGGTGGAAGTGAAGCCTCTGTACCGGCCCACTCCCACTGCAGCTCCACTCCACGTCTGCTGCTGTAAACTGAGACCCACAACGCTTCCTGTCCAGGTCCACATGAACCTGTGATGCACTGATGGATTATGTGTCAACCAGGGACAAAGCCCGGGGGGCCTAAAGGGTTCATCTGCAAAATGTCACTGAAAGTCTCCAAACGACCACAAAGAGATTCAAAAGATGACAGGGATTCAAAATGGGGCAGAGTCAGGAGGATAAACAGGTTCAGACTCAGCTGGAGAAGAGTCCAGTGTGTTCTGTATACTGGGGCACAGGTGGGGTAACGGAGGGCGTCAGGGTGATGAGACAGCATGAGACAGGTGTGCAGGTGGACGAGGGGAATGGAAGGAGACGTCTGGAGGCGACTGCTCGTTTACACTGGTGCGTTGTGTAGTCTGACACTCCTGCCTGCTTGTCTCTTCTACGTTATAAATTAAAACATTTAAATAAAAACTCTGTAGCTGTTTTCATCGACACTGAAGCTTCATTACATTATTGATATTTTCTGAGAGCAACTTCTCAGCAGGTCACCGTGTGTAATTTACTTACTGAACCTCTAAAAGAAATGCATTCTGCTCCTGTGATACTGGGAGAAGTAATTCGATTACAGTAACCTGCAGATAGCTTGTGCGTGCTGAGGGAGCTGCTCCAGGCTAATTATTACAACCACTAAAACCCAGCAGCAGCAGCAGGTCGAGCAGAGAGGCCATCAGCCCAGAAACAGCCAGCCTGATGTGATTATGTAGAACAAAGGCAGGTTGTGACCTGGAGGACGTGTTTTCTGTCAAATCCATCACTTCTTCATCTCCAGCTTTTAAGTCACAGACCAGAGCGACAGTGACCAATACAACCCCCCCTTACACCTACTATGCTCCTGTGATATTTTCATGAGAACCTGGAAATAATCAGAAAGTTTGAAGATTTAGAAACAGGAAGTTGTGACATGTGAAGTGCAGAGTGAATATTTCAGTGTCAGTGTTCACTCCTCTGTACAGAGCTCAGATCTCACTGATCCAGTGAAGCTCACGTTCAGGTGACTCTCAGGTGGGTTTGATGGACTCATCAGAGACTTATTCAGTAAATCAACCTGCAGCCTTCGTTCCCCTGTTAGAAACATGCCTGTGACACCAGCTTCCAGTTGTTTTATGAGAAAATCAACACATCAAGCTTAATCTCAGCATGTGAACGTCACCGTGCTGAGACCTGAACCAACAGGTTTTTATTTCACTTTCCTTTTATCTCATCCACCTGCTGGACCAGAGACTCCAGTCCAGCTCAGTAACAGAAACCTGGCTCAGTCTGCAGAAGAAGAGGAAGGTGGAAAAGAATGGGTCTGATTTTGACGTTCAAACATGAAGCTGGGTCTGTTTGACTTGTCCCCATTTTCACTTCTCATAAGGAAATAAACCTCATGTGTACATTCTTTACAGTAATTATTATGTTTGTAAGTCATTCTGGACCTTCTCTGTTTTTATTAAGCTGTGACACTTTTTTAGCTCCATCTGGAGTCAAATATTCAAAAAAAAATTTAAAGGCTGATAATCGTGCTTTAACTGAAAAAGTTCTGTTTGGTTTCTGATGTTTTGTTAAGACGTGAACATTTCTTTACTTTATTGTACAGAGGAAGATAAAACCACAGGCAGTTATTCACACTGAAATAGATGCTTATTTTAAAACAGTTACAGAGCAGACTTCAAGGCCACAGACTTGGTGTGAAGTAAAACACAGCGAGGGGTCAAACATGAGTGTACCAGGTGACAGTAGAGAGTTACCTGAATTAACTTGGAAACACGAGCTAGAAAAAACAAGGAGACCGTGACGAAAGAGAAAAACCAAAACCACAATCACAACTCAGTCCAGGACCAGCTTACAACTCTGCAGATGTGTGAGAACATGAAGGGAAACTCTGATGAGCTGATCAGATGCAGCTGAGCAGAGCGCGGCTGTCGGTCTGAACCGGGTAGAAAACATCCACTGCTCTGAATACAGAGAACAACATGTGGTGGTGTTGGTGTAAACAGTGCTGCAGAAAATGCTTCTTCTTCTATTTTTCCCACAGAGTCTTCAGTAGATGGAGCCCAACGCTCTGAGCAGCGTCTCAGACAGTGTCCCTGCACAGAAAGCTTCTTCAGTGCTGTATTATTTACACCAGCGTGGACGCCTAACAACCAAACAGTAACTTCTAAAATGTTATTACACTAACAGATTATCATATATAGACAAAAACCAGTGGAGCCTGGTGCTGAACACATGTTCTGTGGAGATCATCAGAACCACAGTGACAGCCTGAGCTGAGAGTTTGTCCTCCTCAGTGTTAGATTACAGCAGCTGCAGGTGAGTTCAGAGCTGAAACTGCTCGGTCTGTTTACGCTGCTTCGCTGTGCTTTGACTGTTTGTTCACTGCTGAAATAACTGGTCTCTGACAGACATGGACATTCAGGACTAAAGTCTCCCTGGGGGGCCTGCAGAGCTGACGGGGAGGCAAAGAGTGTGTGTGAGGGGACCGTCGTCCTCAGAGAAATGTGAACACAGACACGAAGAAATCATGATCTTATGATGTTCATTCAGAATCAGCTTCTATCAATCCACTTAGAAATGAGAGAACAAAGAGGCTGCAGAAGAAGAAGAAACACACCACATTTCACCATAATCCATCCAGTGGTTTCATTAGTTTTAGTGTCATTTCTTCACCTTCTGTGTAATCTGAGACAAAATGCTTCCTCTTAAATCTTAAACGCTGATGGATACCTGGGCAAATAAAACCAAAATCTACATCTGCCAGCAGCCGTTTATCTTCTGAACCAGCTCAGGTCTCTGAGGGGAAACATCTGACAGGACGCTGCTGCTCACACCTTCATCTGTGTACATCTTCAGGATGCAAGATCAGATCATATTTCATGATCAATTTATGCAGAACAACCAGGACATTGACAGTTCACTTACTTTTTCTTTCAACTGTAGTTGAAAGAAAAAAAAATCATCTTCATCACCTGTCACCTCAGTAATGTTCACACACGAATGTACCAATAATTATAATCCACTAAAATAATAGCTAATGTTATATCGTTGTCACTGATACTGTGCTGTTACCATTTTTACTTCAGTTTAACAGAATATTAATATTTTCACTGATTCTGGATTTTTCAATCAGGGAGAAGGATTCAGTGTCAAATGATTTAAAGGAAACTGTGTTTTTTGGTGGAAAAAGCACATCAGAGTATTTTATGTTATTTTGTCTGGATCTTTTTAAGAGAAAGGACTCATTCTCAGCTCCCGTCCTCTTGGCCGCTGCACCTCTGTTTTAATTGGCTGTCAAAAATAACCCCAGCTCATCCTTCAGTTCCACCTCAGAGCAGGAACCCAGGGGATGAAGCTGCCACGTACACGTGGGGAAGAGCTCTGCGTGGGTCTCGCTGCAGCCGTGCGACCTCGGCTTTACTGCAGAACACACGGTCTCTCTCCCTCTGTGGGCTGGCTCTCCAGCTTTATGTAAAACCTATGTGGGAGGGGAGCACATTGCAGAGTGGGGCTTCAGAAATGTGATCCAAGTGAGAGGCAGGCTGCAGTTTCCACACTGACGGATGCTCTCAGGTTCTTTTTGTTTCATCGACACCTGTAAACATCTGCCGTGTTCGTCGTTTAGCTTCACTGTAAAGTCTCAGTGTTTGTGACGTGGAGGCTGCAGGTTTCCACATCACACGGTGTCACCTTCACACAGACTCTGATGGGCTCCAGGATTAAACTCTGGGAAACCTTCAGCAGACGCCGTAGAATCAATGATGCACTGAAGTCAGTAATTTCAGAGTGAAAATGTACGTACTCCACCTGTTTAACAACCTGCCCCAAGTGTTGACTTTGTCTACTCCAGTAGTGATGTAGATGTGGGAGAAGTCACACTACACTGTGATTTATTATAAATGAAGTGACAGAGAGGAGGGAGGTCAGTTACATCTGTCCACACTAAAAGCTACCTTCAGTAACTCAAACATGTGTGTTTCAGTCATAGCTCGGCCTACTGGGGGGGGGGGGGTTGTACAATAAACAGTTTTTGGAATCAACCAAAAGTATTTTAGAAGAGCTCCAGATTAAAAATATGAACCTGAAACTGTGCATAATGTTAGGAGTTATCCACATCTGTGATTTACGTAACGTCACAAATAAAGTTCTACACCGTTCTTCTCATATAAATAGGAAAGAAGAAACCAAATATATCTTTTATTTTATTGCTAAATATATTAACTTGTGCACACAAACCACAACATATAGATTTGGTCATTTTTGTGTCTGTATTTTACTGATTTTATCTTGTGTTTAATTCTTTATCTATCTATTGCTCTTCAAAGCACCAACACACTAACATGTGCAGATGACATGAGCACTATGACACACGTTGCTCATGGACTAAGGTAATGGTAAAAAGCTGTAGGTAGTTTCAGACAAATCCAGTGTGAACTTGTCCGAGAGGCTTCAGGTTTCATCAGAATAAAAAAAGGATCTTTTGAAGGTTCAGGTGATTGGAAGTGAGACAGATTAATTCATGGCTCTGGTCATTTCTCACATCACTTCCTGGTTTAAACCTGGTTACTCTGAAACTATTACAGTCTCTGCACAAACAAATACTTTACACAGTACACATTAAAAAACTTGATTAAATATGTGGATCATCAGCTGCAGCAGGAGGAGCTCGTACTATCTTACTGAGAGAAGTCAGTCTGTGTTAAAGCTGCACTACAAATCAGCTTTATCCCAGTAAATGTTACACAGCGACACACACGCAGTTCATTGTTAGCTGCAGCTACTAAAACATGTTACTTATTGTGTCTTTCCCTTTGTTGTGTGTGTGTTACTTTAGCACACATCACTCACTATTATTTTCTCTTCATATTATGAATAAAGCGGGAGGAACACAGATTATTGCTGTTAGAGTCAGAGGCTTTGTTTGCTTCTTGTGTCGTGTCCTTCTCTGCTGCTGCTGCTGCTGCTGCTGCTGCAGCTTAAGAGGACAAAATGAGTTCATTTCCTCCTCCTTTTTCTGGCCTCCTCAGCAGCTGCACAGCCTCAGAAGCACCAGCAGGTGGCAAAGTGCTCACCTTTCCCTCTCCACCAATCAGGGCGAGCAGAGTCGGGGGTGGGCGGGACACAGGAAAAAAGAGAGGGAGAGCCACAGAGCAGAGATAAAAGTAGACAGAGAGCAGAGCAGCAGAGACGCAGGAGTCTGAGGACAGAAAGTAAAAGTGTGAAGTGGAGCAGCAACAGGTAGGAGAGCAGGGAGAGAGGCAGCTCCTTCTAACACTCTGGATTTTGGTCTTCAGACCTCCTGCATTTTCTGCTGCTGTGTGTTCAGAGAGCTTCCTCAGGCTGGGAGGGTCAGGACAAGGAAGGAAGCCAGTCTAGAGCAGAGCAGCCCCCTCTTCTCTTCCCTAACCTAGGCTGTAAGTCACAGAGAAGAGCTGCTTTTGTTGTGAATGCTGCTGCTTCCTGGTGCGAGCTGCAGCTGAACACACACTCGGCTGCACTTCCTGTGTTTGACACTTGTGAAGTTGTGAAGTGGAAGTTGAAGCAGCTGCAGACGAGTGGAGCTGTCAGAATGTCTGACTGCTGCTGCCGCCGCTGTCTGAGCTCTGTGCCGAGCTCGGAGCAGCTGTGAGAGGCCGAGCCATGGATCAGCAGCAGCCTGAGGAGGAGCAGCAGCAGGATGGAGGAGAGGAGCCCTTCACCTCCACCTCCACCTCCACCTCGTCCTCTTCTCACACCGAGTTGGCCTCAGTGGCCCCGGCCCCGCGCTGCCACCACACCGCCAGGACCTTCACTGGCCTGAGGATGTTCTGCAGGAGGTCAGTGTCTTGTTCAGCTGCCCACACACTCACACTCCTCTTCAGCTGCCTCCTGTAGTAAATGAAGCGAGTTCCTTTAGAAGCTCTAAAGCTGCTGCTGAGTGGGTCTGTGGGTCGTCTGTGGCACAGGAAGTCATGTGATGAGCAGCTAAAGGTAAAGACCTGAGATGCTCACCTGTGGAAACAGGACATCACACTGGTGCTGGAGAAATGACGTAGAAATGCTCTTTGTCTTCCTGTACTGTAATTCCACAACGAGGTTATTCAGTGATTTTATTTTGGTGCAAAAAGACTCGATATATTTAGGTTAAGACCACACTAAATGTCCCTCACGCTAAGATCTTTTGTTTTCTGTCTAAAACATGTTTCCCTGCACATGACGACATGAACAACGTCATCGACGCCGTCAAAGTTCAAATGTTGTTTGAGTGTTTAAAACAATCTGATGGTAAACTGGCTGAATTTACTTTTTTATTCTATGAAATGTGACAGACTCACAAATGTCTGTTGTTGTCTGATTTCCCACAGTCCAAAGAGGCTTTTTTCAAGTTGTTTGTCCAAAGATATTCAGTTTATTTTCTCATGTGACAAAGAAAAGCATCGAATCCTGGAGAAACTGGAACATGAGCAAAAAAAGTTTCAGATGAATTTTCTGTTAATTATTTAAAGGCTGAATTGACCAGTGGTTGCAGTTCTACAGACAGTTTTAGTTTTCTATTCAACCCAAACCACAGCATCAATAAACCTTCAAGCATCTTAAAAACAAAAACTACAGAACAGTGACAGTCTCATGACTTTCTTTGGTCTCATCTTCCCCCCAAAATGGGAGTAAAAAATGCATTCTGTCGTTTCTTCTTGGGATAAAAACAAAGAATAAAACTCGAGCTGAAGTGATTCGTTGGTGAATCGACTGATGGAAAAAGAATCAGCTCAGACTCTGCTCCCAGTTTCTCCAGTTTGATGATGTGGTGAGAACCACTGGTCACTGGTTTGAGGTTTAACCCTCAGTAAAGTTTCTGTTCTGAATAAAAAGCACAAATATGATGAGCAGCATAGAAAAGAGCCTGGTCCACAGAAACGTCATCAGCAAACAGAAACTGATTTATGGCTCAGAGGAAGGTGAGTGGAAGCTTCGAAGGAAAAAGAGCCAAAAATAGAGGAAATGTCAGCGCCGAGTTTTCTCTGACAAACACTTGGAGAATGGAAAAAACAGAAATCATCAAACTGTTGCTTTTTCCCTCTTTTGGACAGTTTCGTTTCTGAGCCTCAGTTTTCTCAGAATCAAATCAAATCAATCTTTATGTGTCGCATTAAACTAACAGAACGTGTGTTTCAGGCCCAAGACTGTGCAGCACCAGTTATTACAACATGTAGACGTAGTGTGCACAAACAGGAGCAATGCAAAAGTTTCAGTCTAAGCTCACATCCAGTCTGTAAATCAGAGTTTCTAACGAGGAGCTCAGAGGAACAGACGGCAGAGCAGAAAAACTGCTGCTGTACCATCTTCCTGTAACTTCACATGGACACACACACATCAAAACCGTCACGTTTTTGCGAGCATCATTTCTGAAGAGTCTAGTTAGGGGCCACAGGGATGCTGCAGCGTCACGTGTCAGTTTTTGAACCTCTGCTGCTCTCTGGCTTCTGTCTGATAACAGACTCTCATCACAGCACAGGAAGAGAAACCTGGCGATGGACCGGGGGGGTAGAGGCGTGTGGGGACGGGTCGACTTTTGTTCTTTCTTTACTGATTAGCTGCTACAGTTGTTTAGTGGCTTAGCAAAATAGCAGGATCCTGTTGTTTCAGAGCTTAGACGTGTTCACGACTTTTCTCTCAGTGTCTTTCTAGAACGTTTCTGGAAACCTTCTTCTAGATGCTGATGCTGATGCTGCTCGTGCTGCTGCTTCATCCTGTTTGTGTCGGTCTCCCCTCACAATCCTGACATACGCTGTAAACTTGAGCCCATCAGAAGCAGGAGCTGTTTCTGTCCGGCCAGCGTGGTTTAATACAGAGAACGTTCTCAGCGTTTATTAACCAAACCAGCGTCTGTGCTGAACCTTAACCGACCTGTTGGTGTTGTTAAAGCCACATGTGGGGCTGTGGATGTGAATTCTGGTTTCTGGTGTCACACTTGTGCAATGTGTGCGACCTCTGACTCACATTTCATTGGCAGTTCAGGACCTCGGTGGTGGGTAACATCAGTTTTATGGCCTGACGTGTGAACGTATCCAGAAACCGACAATCCCAACATGCTTGGGCTACGTTAGATATTTATACTCGTGCAGAGCATCGGAGCGTCTGTTTCCATCAGTGTGACTCTGAGTAACTCTTCACTGTGAGTGAGTCACAGTCTGAGGACAAACACTGTCAGAGTACCACTGCTACTTCATACTTCTACTCCACTGATCCTCAGACAAATCTAGTACTTTTTACAGCACTACGTTTGTGTGACAACAGATTTTTCTTAAATGTAAGTTTGTGAGATATGAGGCACATTGTGGTGTTGCTATTTGTTAATAGTACTTTACAAAAGTACTTTTACACCATTAAAATTCAGTTTACACTTGTATTTATCTGCACTTCTTCAGAACAGAGAATACTTGTGTACTTTAACTATGAAGCCAACAGTCCTTCAGATTACTGAATCTGATCTGAATACTTGTACTCCTGTACTGCAGTATAAGAGGACAGTTTGTGCAGTACTCTGTCAGATCCTGGATTTCCTCTGCTGTGAATAAAAAGGTAACAAGTGCAAATTCCAGTTCAGTCAGGTGGTTTGTTTAATCTCGCAGTGATCTCCCATGGTCGTCTAATTATAGCTGCTATTAATGGATTGACAGAGCAATTAATTAAACGCGGTCATTTTTAGGGCCTGGTGGGAATGTGTCACTCCTGAGGCGAGGATTCAATCTGCACATCTCCAAGGACAGGCGGGAAGAGAGAGGAGGAAGAGGACTCGGCTCCTCCTGCTGCTCTGTAGAAACAGTCGAGGGCCTTAAAGGAGAACGCTGCTGTGATATTAGTCTGAAACCCGCTGATGCTCCAAGGACACACAGGAGCTCCTGTGCTGACCCAAGTGTAATGTTATTACCACAGCGGAGTCATAGCTCGTAGCATGAAAGAGTTTCTGAGCCTAACAAGGGGTCAGGGGGCCCCTGGACCAGAGCCTCTGTTCACAGCCAACTACAGACAGAAATAAATATGTAGTTTGTATAGTACGACCATGAAGGGGCAAAAATGATGACAGAGAGAAGCGAAACTAGCACAGAGGGCTGAAAAGTGTCTGCAGAGACGCATAATGAGCATAAAGGGACACGAAAGTACCACAATGAATAACAACTGACACTTTATTAATCCACCTGGGGACATTCTTGTGGACAGGCTGCTGTTTTTAAGACACCAGGGGTTCGTGGTTCAATGTCTTGTCCAAGGACACTTCTACATGAACTGGGAGTCGAACCACCAACTCTGGGGTTTGTAGACAACTGCCCTGCCAACTGAGCCACAGTCGCCCCTATAGATAAATACACTCAGATTGAGCATAAAGGAATGGAAATGACCACAAAGGGTCAGAAAATGGCTGCAGAGAAAGCGTACAAACTGAGCACAAAGAGACAAAACGACGTCAGAGACACTGAGCAGCCAGAAAGATGCTGCCATCTTTGTTCCCAGTGTTTTAAATGTGCTGTAGAGAACAGCCAGACGTTATCCAATCAGCAGAGCCGTGCGTGTGTTGATGCAGCACAGATCCTGTCATGTTGTCATGTTGAGTTTGACATCAAATCACAGGATTCACCTGAAAAGAGATTGTGGAGACTTTAGGATCAGTCACAGCGGAGGCCTGATCACCTGGGAGTCGGTTTCTATGCTGCACAGTATTAACTAATAATAAGACGAACACATAATGCACCGTCTACAAAAGCAGGTTAGGTGACCGTGTTAAAGCTGCTCTCTGCCGGGGCCTCTGCTGTAAGATGATATGACTGATTGCAGATTACTAATTATTCATCTGTCGGAGGCTCAACCTGCTGCCCGATGCTTCCTGCTCTAACCTGATTAGAGCCGACAGACAGCAGAACGGCTGCTTCGACCAGCAGCTCCTCAGTTCTCTATCTGCTGAACAGGTCCCACATGATCACAGATCTACAGAATCGGTGTGTTCGGTCAAATCTGAAATGAGCAAAGATGTTGAAGTCAGATTTTGTGCAGAGAATGAGTCTGAGTATAATATGTCCACAGTCTTTGACATGTGCCAGTGAGTGAGAGGTCTCACAGCGAGGTCTGCTGAACCAAACCTCATTCAGAAAAAGTACATTTTTATCTCTTACATCTGTAGTCTTCATAAGTGTGAAGTGCTAAATGTAAAACACACTTCTTCTTCTTCTCTCGTCACTCTGCGGTACCGAGGACGTATTCTAGCCTGTGTGTGGGGGCCCCCCCACATGCTGCAGTATAAATAAAGTGATGCTCATATCTCTGCTACCTGTCTGGCATTTATTTTTATTTTTCAGAGGTCATGACAGTGCAGTTAACATGTGATCTGTGATCATGTACACACTATAACACATGTGGGTGATGTTGGGTTTCAGAGGTGCAAATCATTTACTTTATGACCATTTATATGTTTATTTCTTAGAATACAACTAGAAAATATAGGAAATATGTTCACAGTAATAAAAAAACAATGTGTGACCTCTGGAGAGTGGGAGACCTGTCAGAATCTGATGAGAAGTTTCTCAGAGACACCAGAAGTTGTGTTTCTAGATTTTGTTCTCATGTAAAAACTGAGAAATAAAAATAAAACCATGATCATAGCGTTGATAACGGAGGCCTGATACTTCACACAGTACATTATGTTCATGGAAGTGTTAAATATAAAAAGATGTGTTTGTTGTCCGTGTGTTCGGATTCGACTGAAAGACGCCTCCCAGGAAAACGTGTGATATTTGATACTAATTGTGTCACACGTTGCTGTTTTATCCTGTTTTTGTTTCCTGAATCGTTCCTGCATCACTGCGACAGTGAAGCAAACGTCCTGAGGTCCTGCAGACTGAATCTAAAAGTATGTGGTTCACATTCGTCTGAGTCGTGACTCGGAGGAGGAGAACATGTGTTTATACAAGTTTTCTTCAAGTCTTATTTGGCTAAAAGAGAAGCAGCAACAGGTGAAGACAGTTTGGGGGACAGAGACCTAAAATAACCAGCAAACATTTGACAGAACTGTGGTTTGACTAACGGGTCATCGCTTTGCTTTGTTTGATACCTGAGCTATACTTTTACTCTGGATGCAGGATCGTTACTTGTAATAGAGTATTTTTAAGCCGTGATATTCAGTAATTAATCTCTAATTAAACTTCTAAATACAAAAGTAAGTGAACTACAGTAACTAAAGTAGAATTTTGTCTCTATACCTGGTTTTAGAAAAGTTGAGACTTGTAATAGAAATCTGTGGTTGTTCATTTACTCAAACGTTTCTTTCTTTCTGACAAAAGCACGAAGAAAAGATTTTTACTGAAGCAGATTCAGAGTTTGATGCTGCAGCAAACTCAGAGACAGAGGAGCAAGACTACAAAGAATTTCACTATCACCATGTTATAATATTGTGAAAAGATTCAGAGATGTGTGTGACACATCTCTGAATCTTTGGAGAATCTTTACATCACTGTGGTTGATGCTCAAAGAAAAATCCATCCATCATGTTCTAGATAGTGAAATACTTTGTAATCTTGCTCCTCTGTCTGTCTTTGTACTTTTGTCAGAGAAACGAACAAACTGGTGTTTGAGTATTTGTAGCATTTAGATAAAGTCAGAACTTTTCTAGAAATGACGTTTGTATGTGGTTCTTTCTAAGAAACCTCTTTTAGAAATGATAAAGAAAAAAATAATAATAGTGTTTTGGCTCCACAGGAATCTGTGAAAGTCTGGTTCTGGTTTCACAGATGTTACACAAAAAGTATAGAAAAACAAGCAGCCTTGTCTGTACTGGGCCGGTTCGGTCCGTCTCAGTCTGTCGGGGGCACTGGGAGCTGGATCGTCTGCTGTGTGGCCATCAAATGTTTCCCAGTGAAACAGACTCCTGGTCTTATTCTGTTTCATTCTGCAGCCTGACAGTCGGGCATAGGCCACGCCCCCCGCCAGTGATGTCACAGCAGGTCACTTCCATTTGACACATGATGGAAAACACCTGCTGTGACATCACTAATTGGGGCGGGGCCTGATTTCTTATTTTGTCTTATTTAATTAACTTCCAGTTCAAGATTCAAGATTCTTTATTTGTCACATACATAGTTATACAGTGTACAACACGCAGTGAAATGTATCCTGAG
>JAUMHL010000027.1:25801628-25814743 GCA_032362345.1 Sandelia bainsii
GGACTATGACTGATGAACCAGGACTGACTGATGAACCAGGACTATGACTGATGAACCAGGACTATGACTGATGAACCAGGACTGACTGATGAACCAGGACTGACTGATGAACCAGGACTATCTTTTTTGGACTTTTGGATTAGTGGGATGATGCTGGTAACAAACGTCTTTTTAGCACGTTTGTATTTGGAGGTTTCTTGTCCTAATGAATCAGGATCAAGTGTTATCTGCTGCATCATGTTGATCCAGTAAAATAAATATTCTCCTTCTTCTCTGTAATGAGTCAGTTTCAATCCACACTTATGTCCTTTGAGTTTTCTGACTCTGGCACAGGTGCAGTAGTTGAGCAGTGTTAATCTGTGATGAATTATCTTACTTCATGTTGTCTTTACTTCTCCTAAAGATCTAGTTTTGTTTGCTGCCTTTATTCTGCTGCTCACTGACATGATTACCCCTCAGGGATCAATATAAATTTCTCTGTCAGAGGATGAAACTGTGCACTGAACAGGTTGAATGTTTGTGTCTTTCAGAGGCGAATCCCGAGAAGTTTAACAGTCGCTTTAGGAATAAAATGTTCTATGCAGGGGTAGGTGTCCTCACTGCTCTCTTCTCTTTCATCCTGTCACTCACTTTCACTTTCAGTTTGCCTAATGTCGACGTGTTTGTGCTTCAGACTGCCTTCTCAGATTTCCTGAGCGGGAGTTCGAAAGATCTCGCCAAGCACATCAAAGTGGTGGTGAGTGTTAAACGTTCTGCACGACTGTCACCGTGACTGTCAGGAATAAACACACGTCTTCAACAAACATGCAGCGGTAACACACATGAAGGTTTTGTGATGGTCAATGTGAGACTGAATCAAAATAAACTAAAGTGTGTGTTCATGGTGACAGAAAACACAACAGCTGTGATGATGCTGCAGGATTTTATACACATTTACACAGTTCATATTAGAAGGAAATCAGGGAAAGAAGATGTATAGATGTATAGATAGTGTCTTCTTTCCCTAACCGAGCTTCTTTTCTGCTTTGTACCTCAGTTGAATTTCATTTAAAAGTACAGTGATGAAGGTGTTAGGATCTGATACTGGTTTGTTAAAGTGTGCTCATGGTTTAAACTGGTTTCAGTTACGTTCACTGACGCAGCATTAAACATGCAGCATTTTGTTAGAAGTTCTGATTTGTAATTTTTTTCTTAAACTGCGCAGGTTCGACTGAAAACACAGATTTTCCTGTGCTGTAGTTGTAGGTAGGATGTTTCTCCTGCTGTTGTTTTCACTGGGCCTTGTTCCAGGTTGGGTTCCGTGTAGAGGACTAGTTTAGGGTGATGCACTGCTGTTCTCCCTTACTACAGTATATTTACTCTGTTGTGTGTGTGCACGGTGCATGTGAATGGTCTCTTCTCAAAGACATCGGCAATATAGAAGCTGTTTTGTTCACACAGACTAGACACGACGTTTCTGTGTGTCCAGTGTGTTTGACAGATTAAACCCTGAGCCTGTGTGTGTTCATTCTCTCTTCAGTGTGATGGCACAGACCTGACAGCCAAAGTCCAGGAGATGAAGTTACAGTGTCTGCTCTTCCTCAACATCCCCAGGTACAAAGACACAACAACAGTACACTTCTCTTTCACCTTGTATTTCTGTGTCATGTCCAGTTTTGGGCATGTTCCGGTTGTTCAGGTCGGTAAAGATCAGTCAGTAACATGTGAGCGTGCTGCAGGTACTGTGCAGGAACCGTGCCGTGGGGTCATCCCAGCGAGCATCAGGACTTTGAGCCTCAGCGTCACGATGACGGCTGCATTGAGGTCATCGGCTTCACCATGACGTCTCTGGTGAGCTCTCAGCTGGTCTGATGTGATTCGATCACACGAAACCACCTCAGACTGCAAGAGACCAAATGCAAACACACCACATGAAACCCAACAACATACTGAGTCCTACATCATCTTATCTCATTTTATTTTTCAGTGTGTTTGCAGTGAGATCCTTTCTATGCCTCCGTACACTTTGTGTCATGTCTGAAGCTTTACTGACTTTTAGTCCCACATAAACAATATTCAAAGAACAAATGATCTTAATTAAAACCTGCTACAGTATGAATACCACACACATCTGCACAGTATTGTGTATTCTTCCAAAGACGGCGTCAGATGTCGACGACACATGTTCCTCTCTCGTTGTTGTTGGTGTCCAGGCCACGCTGCAGGTGGGCGGTCACGGTGAACGTCTCCACCAGTGTAAAGAAGTCACCCTCACCACCTACAAGTCCATCCCCATGCAGGTGGACGGGGAGCCCTGCAAGCTGGCGCCGTCTGTCATCCGCATCAACCTGCGGAACCAGGCCAACATGGTGCAGAAGGCCAAGAGGAGGATCTCCATGCCCCATCTCAACGAGTAAGAGATCCTCTTTGTCCTACAGAGGCTTAATGAACTGAGTGAAAACTACTAATGACTCATTGTTCACTACAGAACAATCAGTCAATCTCATTTCACAGACACAGAGTGAATGTGAAATGAACAGATTTGGTCTCAGTTTACTGATGTTGACCAGAAGTAATTGAAATCTAGATGCTGTCTGTGTTTTACGGCTGCATCATCAACACAGATACAGGTTTATGACAGTAGCTGTTTTACAGATCACACTCATTATGAGTTTTCCTCTTAATTATAGCAAACATTTACTGTCTCACTGACTGTGGCTCCGTGTTTAATGTGTCTTTGACTCCTCGTGTGTTTAGAATGATCTGTCTGCTGCAGTCAGTCCCAGAATGGTATGAAACACAGTCAGGCTTTAGGTTTCTCCCAGTGTTACTTCAGTCATGACCACAGCACGAACTCATCAGGATCATCACAGTAGAATTAACTGTGAGCTGAAGATAAATGTCACATGTTTGTCCCAGTGCAGCAGAAAGATGTTAAACTGTGTTTGTGAGATGTGACAACTTAACAGCATCATGTACAAGTTCCTGTAGCTGCAAATGTCACTTTGGTCACTAACAACACGCAGCTGCAGATGTTTGTTCGCTGTGTCTCGGGGTCAGTATTACTGATAAAAGCAGAAGTTAGACAAGAAGCTCTAAAAACTCCATCAGCTGAATGAACCCTGCAGTGTGGTTGATCCCGTGTCCATTTGTGTGTCTGTGTGCAGTCAGCAGCCCGTTCCTGAGAAGCTGCAGATCAGAGTGAACAGGATCAGCATGGCTGCGTACGAGGCTCTGCACTACGACAAAGACCAGCTGAAGGAGGCCTGTGAGTTTCAGTGTGGCTGGATCAGTGATGTTCTCAGTGTCTTTCAGTGCAGGTCTTCATGCAGTCGTTCTGCGTCAAATGTCTTGTTGGATCTTTATTTTCCTTCTTCGTGGTCCCACACTAACATACAGTTACTTTTATTTCTATTCACATTAATACAACTTGATTTGATTTGAACTGGAAAAAATGAAACTATGAGAATCCGCACACGCTCACACAGCTGGACAGCAGGAAGTTAAAGGTTCAGAGTTGTCATCTCGATGTGTCGTCTGTTTCTGCAGCAATGCCGCTCGGAGTGATCACCGTCCCCGGAGACAGCGACCTGGAGACATGTCGCATGCTCATCGAGCGTCTGCAGGACGACCTGGACCAGGTACTGCAGGAACAGGAGCGGAGGATGGTGTCAAGCATTTTTAAGGTCTATTATAGTCGAGCCCCAGTGTAAACCGGGTCTGAGACAAAGTGCAGATCCAGACCAAAGATTCTGTTTCCTCACTGTTCACAGTGAACTTCAGTGAAGTTTAAAATGGAACAGAAAGAATATAGATGCTGCATAATTTAGTGAAATCATTATTGCAAATGAAATGTTCTCACATTTTTTCACGTGCTAACCGTGATCTCTAAATAAAACCTCATTGTTACACAGACAAGAAAAAACACACCGAGCATTAGATGCTCTTCTAAACGACTGAACATCATTTTCTGCCACCTGTCTACAGTTGGGTCATGGTGGCACCAGGCTTATCTCAGGTGTCCCTCCTACCAGCAATGATTTCCAGCTCCTCCTGGGGGAGATATTCTCAGTCCACATGACATTTAAAACCTCTCCACAGTGATGCTAATCAGACCAGTACAGCTCAACTGTCTCCTTTTGATATGATGCTCAGAGCATCCTCCAAATTCACTGATTCCTTCTTTGAGGCTCATATAAACTGGAAGCTTTGTCTTTTGGCTTCTGGTACAGCATCCACATTACTGCACCAGTCCAGCTCCATGTTAACGTCACAGTGAACAAGGGAGACTGCGACCATGAGATTGTTAAAATCCTTCTGTCGGACAGAAGGAGCAATCCCCCATTTTCTAGAGCTGTGGTCCAGGCCTTGACACAAACTCACATCTCACTCTAGTTGTAAACCCGGAGTGTGATGGACCAGATGGCCCTAGCACCCCGTCCTCTCACAGTACCCGTCACACCCTCCCTCAGTGGACACAATCATGGGGCTTTTTCTCCCACAATCACTCTAATAACCCGGAACAGGGGAAGAGTCAGTCCACTGGTCCATGACTGGGAGAGAATCCACTTTAGATCCTTTTATCGGCCGGCGTGTGCTTTCCAGCAGCCTGACATGAGCCAGTCCAGAAGAATGAGTTCTGCCTCTGTGTGTACAGTCCATATTATCAAAGTCCATCACTGTGTCACCTGAAAGTTTCCTCCTGTTCTTCCAGGACTGTGACGCTATGAAGGGAGAGTGTCTGTCTTTACAAAAACTCTCCATGAAGTGGTGTTTCCTCGACTGTGAGTCCACACACCAGCACACAGCTTCTCACCACAGAGTCCAGCTCTCACACACACACACACAGAACCTGACGCACACCTGGTCTCTGTTTTTCAGGTACCACTGCAGACCGCTTCTACAGGATCGACCGAGCTCAGGTACGGCAGCAGCAGGAAGGTAGTTTCTCTGCGCTAAAGCTGAATGGAACTCAGCCATTATTGATTATATTATTGACCATTAATGAAGTGTCAGGTTCACCAGGTTAGAACTTTTCTTCAGTCAGAAAAGATTGTTGTAGTTTTGGTTCTTTGTTTCCTCACTGAAACACGTCAGGGTGTTAACGTTGTCCTGAGAGGAGTAGAAAGAAAAAGCACACGTCAGTCTCTGGAGTTTAGGCCTGTTTCATACATTTCCAGATGTGAGCTCGATGCCTCAATTCCAGAAAACCTGCAGGTGTCACTGAAGCCTGGTCCCTCACTTTCTTCACGTCTCTTTTTTTTGTCCAGGAGCACCTGAACTATGTGACTGAGATCTCTCAGGAGGAACTGTACATCCTGGACCCGGAGCTGGTCGTGAAGGAGACGGTGGGCACCTCCCCCGGCATGCCTGACCTGGTGGACTCTGAGGAGCACCAGGACCAGCAGAGACAGTTTGCCTTCCCCTGCTCCCCGTCCTCCCCCACCTCCTCAGCCACAGCCAGGTGAGAGAGTGAATGAGTAAAAAGGGTTTTACAAGATTTTGGCATCAATGTACTGAAGTTTTTCATGTGCCTGCAGAACTCTGAACCCTGTCCCACACTGATTATTATTATACATTAATACTCATTTAAAAACACATACATACATAAAAAATATATTTCTACTATTGTTTGGGTTTTTTTTTTAATGAAATGTACAAATAACTGTCAGTAACTCTGGAGACAAACCAAAAGATGTTTTATTTCTTCTTCCATGTAGAAATGTGCCTGTTAAATATAGAAAATATATTTTTATTTCTTGTTTCCTCAGGATTTGATGTGTTTAACAGTTGTTAAATAAAGTTTCTAGAACATGTAGAACTTCTTGACAGATCTCTTTGATGTGATATAAAGTTGTATCGACTATGAGGTGAGACTGGTTCCATCAGTTTTGTGGATCGGGTCCAGATAAGTGAGTAAAACCAAGAAGGGCCTCAGACCCATTAAACAGCTCACACACACGTCAGTATGTGACCTGAGCGACTCCTGCTGGACAAACCAGGTCCTGCAGCTGCTGCTGTGTCACAGACACAGGTCAGAATGAAGCAGTTGCGATGAGCCTGGGGGGCCTGTGGAGCTGGGGGAGGGGGCAGCTGGTCATTATCTGCAGCTGTCAGAAGAGAAATGAGCTCCTGCTGCTGTGTCCATGGAGCTGCTCATCTGAACCTTTGTCTGTCTGTGGCTGGAGTCACCTGTCTGTGCGACCTCTGCCTCCTCGTTCGGTAAAGAGAGTCACAGAACAAAGGCAGCAGAGAAACAGCAGGTCTGACTGTGTGTGTGTGTGTCTTAGGGTGAGAGACTTTCAGAGGAAGAGGATCTCCAGTGACAGTTCAGTGGCTGATGCTTTGTCCCAGAACTCCTCTAAGACCAACCTCTGCAGGTAGCAACACACACACACACACACACAACGTTGCATTGACTCACATAAATTCTCAGAGACGTAATTAGTAAAGGTGACTCAGAAAAGTGTCCTGAAGTGTTTGATCCAGCTGAGATAATGGGAACACATTCTTATGAGTGTTTGAAGAAAGTCTGCGTCACTTTTCCTGTAACACACAGACTCTGTTCACACAGTGAAACACACTTAAGAATTAAAAAGGCTTCACCCAGAGTTCACCTGTGCTACAGAAACACTTGGTATTAAACGTCCTGCAGCCTGAACCGTTCCCACTTTATTTCACATTCTGCTTTTTATGCTTTATGTTTGACCTGTTTTTGTAAATGAAACTTTCACACAAATGAAGAACAAACCTCATAAAGAAAAGTCAGGGTCAAGTGTCAGGGGGTCCTGAGCCAAAGTTACTGGTAACGTGTGGTGTTGTGTCAAAGAACCACAAAGACCCAAGGACACAAAGAGTGTGTGCTCAGTTTTCACACGTGTCCACGTAATTTCAGCAAAAGTGAATGGTAAAAAGGACGTTGGTGTGATGCTGGAGAGTAAAGATGAGTCACGTGTTTTCATCCATTACTCATTTATGACGTGCTGATTGGAAACAAAACAAGTGTGAGACGTGAGCAGCAGGATCATTCATTTTACAGTCAATGATGTCAACTATCTGTCCTCAGGACTCTGGTGCTGGTTTGTGGAGAACAAGGATTGTGCTTCTCACATTTAAGGAGGGAACAGATGAAGAAAGATGAACTTTGCTCTAAATATGAAAACTTAGATTTTACAGAACATGCAGCCGATGAATGTGAAGAACATGAGGTTTGATTCACCTGAAGTGACGAGACGTCACAAACTTAAAAAGGAAACGTCTCAGTCTGCTCCCTGACTTCAGGACCAGCAGCACAGCTCACTAACATTAGCTCAAAGCCAACAGCCGAGTTTTAAAAGCTGAAGAAAGTGCATTCTACCCCACTTCAGGTGTGAGGTCTCAGGACAGCAGCCGGTTGGTTAGTTAAGCTTTATTCAATCAGGAAATCTCATTAAGATCAAGATTCTTTTTAGCAAGAGAACAAATCCAGTTTTGCCTCAGTGGGTTTTCCAGTCTCTGTGCTTAGACCCTGAAACCAGATCAGGAAAAACTTTGCACAAACCCTTTAATATCAAAACAGTGGAAGAGGAGGAATCCTGAAGACACAGGTACCAGTGAAGACCAAACCCTGTTTTCATGTACCTCACAGTGATGAGTCCAGCAGGCGTCAGCAGTGACAAACCTGCCACTGGTTAAGTACAGGTACCAAACACGTGACTTAATGAACTGGTGAAAAACTTGTATTTACATGCAAACACACTAAAAGTATTAGTCTGATTAGTGTACAGTACACTGAAGTACTTCTGAGGGACATCAAGCAGCTCTGTTATTAGTATTAAATGTACATATTGATCATTATTGATACTGATCAATATGAATCTGTGATCATGTTTTGGTTGTATCATCCAGTCCTGGATGTTTGTGTTTTTCTGTGCTGCACATTGAAAACGTTGAAATACTTGATTGTGAGTCTCTGCTACTGAACCTGTCGTCTTGTCCCGGCTGTTTCTTGTCTGTGACGTCTGAAGGAGGGGGGCAAAGATTCTCAATGTGCATCGCTCCAATACCACCCTCGCTGATTTCAGACCCATCATTAGGTAGGACTCCGTGCTCTGTGTGTCGCTCCATCACTGGCTTCTGATCCACAGCCCGTTGTTCCTCATGTTCACCTCTGATGTTTTCTTGCTCTTGTCTGTCTCTGATCTCTTCAACAGTTCTTCCAGTGCTTCCTCACATGACAACGAAAGAGGTAAAGCGTTCTGTGGCTTCCTGTAGCTTGTCTGAGCTCGGTTCTTGTGTTTAAATACTGCTTATGTCGAGATTCAACCAGCTGATGTTTTACTGTGCACATAGTCTGAAGCTACAGGAAGATGTTCAGTAAATATCTAAATATTCAGGATGAATTGTGATCTGATGTCTGTTAAAGTTAAAGTAAAGACAATTAACACTGAGAACTCACAAACAAGTCAAATCTTCATCGCTCCTCAGATAAAGATCTGACCAAAGACAAAAGGATTCACTTACTTTTTGTAGCCAGCGGCTTATTGTTGTTTGTCACATATCAGTGGAGAAAGATTGATGTAGAAACAGAGACATTTATTATCACACGCAGCACAAATGTCTGTGATACTGATGAAAAATGTTCAGAGTTTCTACAGAAATGTTTAATGTGAAACTCTTTAAAACCATCTGATCATTTAGAAAAATGCTTCATTACTAGTTTTTAACTAAGTCAGACATTTGTCCAGATGCATGATGGTTTTTTTATTTGAACAATTTGAGTGTAAAAGTCTGTGGAGATTCTCAGTCGTCCAGGTCATGTTTGTCCCAAAAATGTTGTTCAGTGGCAAAAACGAGTCCAGTTACTACTAAACAACATTTTGGGGATTGAGTGTAAAACTTTTTTAAGTGCCTGATCAAATAAGAGAAATGGTTAAACCAGCAGATAAGAGTCTGATTGTTGTTAGTTTGTCTGTTCAGTTTGTGTTGAAGTAGACATTTTATTTAAGTTTTCCACCTCAGTGTCTGGTGGAATATTTGTTCCATGTTCACATTTCTTTTCTGTCCACCAGAAGCAGAGCTGATCAGCTGCATCAAGACAGAGGATCTGAACAGAGTGAGTTTCTTTCTAATTATAATTACTGGACTCCCACTTTGGTTCTGTGCTGGACAGAGGTCTGAAGCACTTTACTGCCATGAAACTGAAGTAAAGCCCAAACTGTTTCCCGTGCTGCAGTTGATGGAGCTCCACCAGCAGGGGGCCGACATCCTGCTGCAGGACGGAGCCGGCTGCACGCTGCTGCATCACGCCGTGCAGGTCGGCAGCAAGGAGGTCGTCCAGTACCTCATCGACCACGGTGAGACGCTCATGCACATAGGTGCAGAGTACATGTACTCAGACATGTACAGTGTAGGTACAAAGTCTTAAAACAATTTACACAAGTAGAAATGAAGTGACTGAGTCAGCTGAAAGGAATTATTGCAAACTGTCTCAATGAGTCACAACAATCAGAACCACTGAGGCTGGTTCCGGTTTGAACTTTATACTGTAGAACTGGTGCTTTGTTAAGTGATTTTGTTTGCTCAGTTCAGATCTGAAGAATTAAATCCAGGACATTGAGGAAGTGACTGAAAACCACATCAGTGTCTCCGACGTCCACCGTAGTTAGACGTGTTTGAGTTCCCAGCAGCAGGAGAACATAACAAGCAGCTTAATCACTTTAGGACTGATTGATTAGTTTGAACTCTGAGCTCTGACAGACACATTGTTCAGAGCTGCTCTCTCTCTCTCTGTGTTTGATCTGTTTCGGCTGAATGAGACATTTTACAGACGTGGCTGAAAGTGTTGATACCTGATACAGAGAAACTGCAGTTTTCAGGATCAGGAGTGATTTAGTCTCCAGATCTACACGTTTCCCACATTGTTTAAGACAAAACCAAATCATAACAACTGAGCCTCAAACTGCTCCAGTTCTCTCAGGTGACGTCCCCCCCCCCGCTGTGAGGTTCAGCTCCTCCCTCAGATGTTCAGGTGGATCTGGATCAGGACTCATTTGTATTTCACCAAACTCAGCTCAGTTTTCTTTGTCTTCCTGGTTCTTCTTCCGTGGAGACTTTAACTCAGATTGTCACGTACGCTGTGACTGGACCTTGTTCTGTTTCTGTTTGGTTCTTGGTTCTGTTTTCCTCTGGTGTCCAGAGAGGTCGGCTCCAGTCTCACCAAGCTGCTGGAGATGCTCTGTTAGTCTTTATCTTCTCCCACATCTCTTCTCTTCTGTCTCTTGTCCACATGGAGTGAGGATAAAAGTCTGCTCTAAGCATCACTACAGTCAGTTTATTAAAGGGAACCAGCCATTTTGTTCAGGCGCGTTTTTGTAGAATAATAAGCTTCAGATGTCACAGCAGGTCTGCAGGACAAAGGAGCTTTTCATTTAAGACGAATGGAGAATGGAGGTGCGAGGCGTTCACACACGTTACAGCCACATCTGTAAACGGTCTGTTTCTTCATATTGACACGTTTCTGAATGAATTTTGTTTCTGTCTCGTTACACAAAGTGCCGACACCTCACCTGGATGTAACAGAGAAAGCGACGTAAGTCAAGTTTCCGTCCTGTTTTTAAAATGAATCTTAATAAGACGACGTCTCCTCTTGCTCTGAGCACGTTAAACTACACGTCTGCTTTGTGTTTCAGAGGAGAGACGGCGCTGCACAAAGCTGCCACCTCCTGTCAGAGGAGCATCTGTCATTACCTGGTGGAGGCTGGGGCGTCACTCATGAAGACGGACCTGCAGGTAAACATCACTTACCTGTAACACACACGCTGTGTTATACACACTGTAAACAAACTGACTCAACTGTTTTGTCCTGTGGAACCAGCCCCCCCCCTTCTTCTGAGAGACTTTTGTTCAAACATGAACTGTTGATATTTTCTGTGAGTGATGCTCAGCAGCGGCTGCTTCCTGCTGCACGGAGCCCTTTTCTCAGGCAGCGACGGCCACCAGCCCGAGCTGGATCTCCATCAGTATTTGACCCACTTCTATAAAGTGATTAATGTTGTGTGTCATTGAGGAACGAAGCGCCGCAGGAACCCCGGCCTCGCTCCGACACACACAAAGGCCGCGGCTCACTGTTGCCATGGTGAAGCCAGTGGTAACAGGAAGCAGCCCATAATCTGAGTTTTTCTCTTCTCCTCTCCAGCTAATGAAAAGAGTCCATGTGTTGGTTAGATTCACTGCAGGGTTAGAGATGAGCTGAGGGGCCTTTATTACCCTCCTCACTTCTCACACCATCTTTATCTATCACCCACCTGTGTGAACTTTCTGTATTTATGCAGAAATGACACTTGTTCAGATTTTCACACACGTCCTAAAACGTCTGGTTTCTTCCACAGTGTTTCCCTGTTGGAGCCATGACTCACTTCTGTAAACCTGTGTTGTTCAGATCTGACTCTGACAGTAAAGACCCAGAATTCTCTTCTGTAATTAAAGCAGGACCACACAGACGGACTGAAACATCTGACTCTAATTTCCCTTTCAAATGGACTCATTATCCAGGCAGTTTGAGGTCATATTTATGCAGAAATACAGAAAAAGGTTTCACAAATTTCCAAGCACCACTGTTTCAGTCTTGTTATCCCTGGTTCTATCTCTCTCTCTCTCTGCTGCATTGATCAGTCTCGTTCCTCTTCTACCATCCGCTGATCTCGACATTCACACACAAATATGAGTTTTCAGTTCCTCTTGGTGCTGACACAGATACAAACAGGTGCATCACAAGAGATTGATGAAACCGTCCAGGATATCTGCTGATCTACCTACAGCCTGGTTCTAGATGTAGATCCTGCTCTGTGTTGTTCCACTTCAATCTATCTTGTTTCTCTCCTCCTGATTCAAGCACTAAGTGTTTCTGTCCTTCTAATTTTAGGGGGAGACTCCCAAACAGCGAGCTGAGAAAGCCAACGATCAGGAACTGACTGATTATCTGGAGAACCGCCAACATTACCAGATGATCCAGAGTGAAGACCAGGAGACGGCGGTCTGACCTTCAACCTGTTCGTCCAAACATCCGTCTGTCCTTAGGTCTTTAATTTATTTCTTCTTTCCGTTCACCGTCTGTAGCCAGGGTCCTATGTTAACTCCACAGACCAGGCAGAAACTGGAAATAAACTAGTGCTTCTTCAGTGCTGTAGGGGGCAGGAGGCTGCTGGTCAGGTAACAATGGATAATTATCAAACTGCTGTAACTAACCGACAAGAAAAGCCTCTGTCCTCTGGTTGGGTTTATAAAAAACCCTCTGGACACTAAAGCGAATTCAAATTAGGCCCCAAAGACTTTCAGATCTAGGCTAAACATTAGCGCTCTGACTTCAGTGTAAAAAGACAAAGATGTGTGTAGAGAGAGCGAAACAATAGCTGCTGCGACTGAACAGTGACTGCATTCATCTGTCTGCATCCAGAGCAGTTAGAGAGGCTGCAAAATCGTGTCTTCTTTCAAACTTGTGACCTTGTGGATGTATTTGTTCACTCAAAATAAATAAGTGTTTGGATATTTAACTTAGGCACTGATACATTTAGCTATTTATGATTTACATGTATAGATAAAACACATTTGGATCAAACACGGTGAAGCCATCGACCGCTTCACACTTTTAGATTTTCAGTCAACATATGAGAATTTTTGTAATTTTTTTTGTCTGTTACGAAACTGTAAAGCAAACGGACGCTTTCATTGTGATGTGTAACTGCTGTGTACGTGGACGAGATGCCTGTCAGTGTTTAATTTTAAACAGCTACAGAAGCTGAAGCCAGATTCTGCCAAAGCTGTTAAGTATGTATTATTAATCAAAGAAATATTACCCCACAGTCAGAACCCCATTATTCTGTATGATAATGGAGTGACCTGCAATAAAGCATGTCAGTAACAGCTCTGTGAGGAAAATCACATTATTCAACAGAAAATTCATCTGCTACAACATTTTATTCTCACGTGATTAAATCAATATCTGAGTACAATGGTCCTGGAAGGTTTGTGAACCTTTAAGTCAGTGAGGATCAGGTGTGAGTCTGGGAGGTTCTGCCTTACTTAAAGAAGAGAAATCTGGTTCTTCACTGTCACAGTCTGATCTTAACAACACAGGTTTGTAGAAGTGAGTCATGTCT
>JAUMHL010000027.1:25818172-25853571 GCA_032362345.1 Sandelia bainsii
GGGGTTAGGGGAGGGGTGGAGGTGTTGAGCAGCAGAAGCTGAAGGCAGCGACAGAAGGCGACGACTCCACAGCTCGACTGGCTGCTCCTCTGAACCTGACAAGTAAGTTTCTGTTTTTTTCACCTTAAACACACACAACACCGACTCTCTGTGTGTGTCTGTGTGTTTGGTTTCTTAACATAGAATTTGTAGGATTCAGGTACTGAGGCAGAACCCCTGTTTATTTAAGTTCATTATCACCAGTTAACATCTTTCTTTATACACAGACTGAACATCTTTAATTTCCTCTGAGTTTCTGCTTGAACAGTATTTTCTTTAAATCTGGGATATTTTCCTGTTTTTGTACATTTCTGTGTTGATCTGTCTCTTGTAAAAGGGGCTGAGGAAACATTTCTTATGAACATCTGCAGTGGTGCAAAAGGCAGATGAAGAACTGAACTGAAGCATGAATGAGAAGATTTTCTACGTCTGTTGAGCGTAAACTGTGTATTTGTTGGTTTGGATCAGATGGGACCAAACTACTGGATTAATTCTCTTCATGTTTTGCAGAAACTGATCTGCATTTATCAATATTGAAATTAGCTGTGAAACAGTTGAGCTCTGCTGAAAATCTTAGTTAACTTCATATCTGAACTCTGGATTCTTACATGATGATGCATTAAGAAAGGGACATGTTTATTTTGAAGGAGACAGCATGTGCCAAACTTTATTTTGAAAAGCTGTATTGCAAACAAATATTGATTTTTTTCTCCAGTTTTATGTTTGGCTTCATGGTTTCTCTGTTAGCAGAAATGAGGCAAATGCAGAAACTGTGATGTGTCCGCAGAGGAAATCTCTGCATGAACTCTGCAGGTGTGCAGATGTTTGGGCCTCTGGCACAGTTTCTATAACCCTGACACGGTTGTTGCTGCAACTTGCAAACCTTCAGTTTTGTGATGTGTTTATTGGACCAGTTCCAGCTGCAGAAACATTCGTTTCAGTGACAGCATCATCTCATCCTTCAACAGTTTTTACATTTTCGTTTGAGCAGAGCCTGAGTTCCAGCTTCAACGTTTCGTCATCACAGCAACCAGGCTGCACCTTGGGCTGCAGGAAGGGCCCCTGCGTGGTGGAAACATGCATGCCTTTCTTTATGACTGTGCTGCAGATGAAAACCAGCTCTGCAGGAGCAGAGTTGAACAGATTCACGGCTTTAAACTTTGCCTCCGGATGTGAGAGTGAACCCTGAGTTTTAGGAGGAAGTTCCTCTAAATGCTGTTCGTCGTTCTGAACCAAAGGGAGCATCCCACTCCTTTTCTTCATGCTAAGATTTCATTGTTTTCTTATGCAAATAAGTTTCTATTCAGGGTGGTGGGGGCCAGGCAGGGGGCTCCTAAGATGTGGCATGGAATCTGTGTTTGGCTTTAGAGAAATGAAACCAGGCTAGAAGAGGCTTTGTTTTGACCCAATGAATCAGTATTCTTTTGAGGGGGAATCTAAAGGGCTCTTTCAGGCACTGCTTGGCCTCCTCCCTCCTCCCCTCTACTCCCCCCTTCTCCTCCTCTCCTTCATTGATGGAGGACAGACTGGAGGCCTGCTGAGAGCTGGTTCTTTTCTCATAAAAGGCCGCAGGAGGAGCGAGAAGAGCAGGATTTGCTCTGCCAGCTGACATGTGAAAGAGAAGCATTGCTTTAATGGAGGCCTGAAAGAGGAGTCTGTCATTTCTCAGCACAATAACAACAGAGAGGGAGAGAGGAGCTTTATGGGTAATTGACTCTCTCTTTGTGAGAGCAGAGCCAAGAGCCTGCTCCACATTTCTGCTGTGAGCTGATGGTGCCCGCCATGTGACGCTCCTCAAACGCTTTAATCACGACCAGAAATAAATCAGAATAAGTCCAGAATATGTCCTGACAACAGGAGCAGTGTCTGAATACATTAGCCTACTTTTATAATCCTCGTGCCGCTGTGACTACAATAGTCAGATTATTTGGCTTAAGCTCTGTGAGATTTGGGGGACCGAGCTGAAAAGGGAGCAGATTTGATTTGGACTAAATTTGGACCATCTGGCCCCAGCCGGTCCAGATCACGCTACACAACAAAATAACATGGTTTTTACATTCAGGCACAGTGCTACAGAAGTGCTGGAAGCAGAGAGGAAAACACTGTAAGAGCAGCTTAGGTTCATCTAACTAACATCAATTTAACTCAACGTAGGTTTAAAAGTCCAGTGCTGAGTTAAATTAACTGAACTAGTTTTAAAGTCCAGTCAACTCAAAATATTAAGTTAACTCAACCTTTTAGTCACATGATCAGTAAGGTAAAGATCGATTTTCTTTTTTAATTCTCGAACACGCTGAGAAGTCGGCTGCTTTCATTCACTCAGCTCATTTCAGATTAGAGCAGCTCATGTTTAGACGTTTCAACTTATTGTTGTGAAGTTAACAAGAAAGGTTTAGTTGGTTCCACTAAATTTAACTTTGATGTTTTACAGTCCACAGCCCCCACCCCTCCTTCCACAGGAACGAGTCATTTTTCTCTTTGAGTCTCTTTATTGACATAATGTCTCTTTGTATCTTTGTAGTCTCCTGTGTCTTTGTCATTTTATCATCTAGTTGTTAGTAGAACGATTAAACTGCAGATAAAAAACAACCTGAATCGTTTCCTTGGTTTCTCTCTGATGTCTGTGTTTCTGTCCTGTTGACCGGTCGTGTTCTAATCTGGATCTGTCGGGATTTATCTGTTTGTGATCCTATTAAAGACGTCCATGTCTGTGTGTCTGCAGAATGAGAAGTTTGTTCTCAGTGACGCTGCTGCTGCTCCTGGCCCTGACGCTCACCACCGAGGCCTCCAAGAGACCCAAAAACCCCAGAGGTGAGCTGAGGTGTAAGTCTGGACTTACACCAGGTGCTAAATGTTAATGCTAACATGCTGATGTTCAGCAGGTTCACCACAGTACATGTACTCGGTGTACTGCACAGGCTTAAAGACAGTATTTTAAAACTGTTTGTATGTAAACACTTTTTCTTCAAAATAATTTTAGGTGAAAATGTAGTAGACTAGAAGTATAAAGTACCGTGCAGTGGAAATACTCAAATGTGTTGTACATTACTATAATATTACTATACAAAGTCATAAAACTAAAGAGAAGATCGATCAACATGTGTCCTAAAGAAAAGTTATACAGTGGTAGAAGAAGTATGCAAACACTTTACTGAAGTAGAAGTAACTATACAAACCATTGATGCAGCATCAAACTCTAAGGTTAAATTCAATTTAAACCTAAACTGTGAAAACACAGAAAATCTTTTCTTAAGATTTAACAAAAAGTTCAAACTTTTCTGGAAGTAATGCTTGTAGAATACTACACATTTTACCACTGTGGAAAAGTTTATTCATAATAAAAAAAAACTATGAAACGTCTGATGATGTTTCGTTGACTTTTGCTTTTAAACTCACTTAAAGGAAAGATCAGCGTCTGGTGCTGATCTTACAAAGTTACTTTAGCTTTTATTACTTTTCATTAAACCTACATTCTCCAGAACACACTCGAGGTAAAACAACAAGTTTGTCCTGTTAGTTTTGTGAAAACTGAAAGTAAAACTCGCTGAACCCTGACGGGACAAAAGGAACTTAAACATCTTATAATAATACTTTATTAATCCCCTTGGGCAAATTTGTTGTTTGGACAGCTGCTAGACCTGTGTCAGCGATACTACGGGGTTTCGGTGCCTTGTCCAAGGACACTGAAACATGTAGCTTGCCGGGACTGAGAATCGAACCACTTACCCTAGGGTTGGGAGATGACTGCTCAACCCACTGAGCTATCATGCCGCCCCAACAACACCAATCAATCAAGCACCAATCATCTTCAGATTCCAAACTTCCTACAACCTCCTCAAGTTTCAGTGAGCTGTCAGCGCTCGATCTGTCAGGCTCATATTTCAGTTTCTACAGGACGTCTGTTAGTTTACATAATTATGTTCAAACTCTTTGTGCAATGCTCACTTCCTCTTTATGGACTAAACCTCCAATAATTCAGCGTCACAGTAAAACACTGACACTTGTCTGAACGTCTGTGATCCACCACAAACCATATCAATAAATCCAGACTAAACAGTGGAAATGAGCATAAAATATGTGTTTACTGAGAATGACCCGTCAGTAAAGTATGATTCATTTTGTATCCTGATCCCTTTACTCTGACGGATGCTGTGACTCTCTGTCCCACCAGGTGGGAAAACCAAGCCTGCTTCAGACTGCAGCGCTGCAGACACCAGGTACGGGAAATGTGTGCCAGATAAGGGAGACTGTGGAGAGGGACTGAGAGAGGTCACCTGTGGAGACCGCACCGAAAAGATTCACTGCAAGATCCCCTGCAACTGGAAGAAGGACATCAGTAAGACATGGAGTAATAATATAGCACAGAGATGTAGTAGTAGTACACAAATTCAATACTAGTACAAGTACCTGCTCATAACGTACTCTACACTAAAAAAGTTCCTGATTAAGTATTTTAACACTGCTGAACTTGATGCTGTTGATAACATGAACCTGTTGAACCTGAGTTAGAGGTGAAGTCGGTGTTTGATGGTTCATTTACACGTTTTCAGCACCTTCTCCGGTTTGTGTTTGACTGTAGAACCTGATTAGAACCTATTTAGTGAGTTGCTCTGTGACAGTGTCGTGTTTTCAAAGTGCAGAAGATCTGAAGAACTCGTCTGCTGATGTGGACAAACTCGTTCGGTTGGTTCATCTGAAGAGACTCAGTCACTAATCAACTGTCTCCGCACAAACACGAGACAGACACACTACAACAACCTGTATCAGTGTGTTAAAGGTTTCAATGTTGTCGATCTCTTCCAGGTGACTGTAAATACAAGTTCGGACCGTGGGGATCCTGCGACGCTGCCACCAAAACCAAGACTCGATCAGGAACGCTGAAGAGAGCGCTGTTCAACGCCGATTGTCAGAGTCCTGTCAAAGTGTCCAAACCCTGCACCCCCAAAGTCAGAGGAAACGGAGGTGAGACCTCAGGGTCAACACGAACAGTAGGGACTGATAGCTGTTTCCACCTTAGATCCAGTTTGTACCTGGACAGTTTTTGGTGTTTGGTTCAGTGTAGGATCTGGTTCTGTACCTGGTCCATCTGGTTTAGACCTTCATAGTGACGTAGACGAACATGTCAGTTAGCATGAGGTGAAGAGGTTCATTCATTGTATCCTGAAAGTTTTTTCCTTTAGAAAGGTGTTGTTGAAAGGTGTCATTGTACATGAAAACTACAACTACAATAAAAGTACAATATATGTAGGGAAAGGTAAGAGTAGACTACTACCAGTACTGTACTTTTGTTTTACTATTACTTCTACAGTCATTACACTAAAACTAATACTGAACAAACTACTTGGCTCCTTCCACCAGTAAAGGTGTTCAGATCAGTTAACAGATGATTTCTGACTTAATATAAAAAACAATGAACTCATGATTTAGCTCATTATTACATGTAGTAGTAGTAGTAGTAGTAGTAGTAGTAGTGGTCATGAAAGTAATAGTAATAGTAGTATTAGTCCTACATTATCTCTCTCTCTACACCTGTGGTTTATCATGTTTCAGGTTTTTACATTTTGCCTTTCTGCAGTAACTCAGGCAGAACGATCCAGAACTGTTAGTGACAAAGAGGAAAAACCTCAATAAATAGTCAGAAAACCAGTTTCAGGATACAATTAGTGAACATATTCATTCACACACTAAGTCATTTGAAGTCATCTGACTCACAGATGTGACCACAGATGTGCATCTGTCAGACCCGACAGAGCGTCTGTGGACATTCTCACTCATCCAGGAGCAGCTGGACTCGAGCTTCTTAAGACATTAGAAAGACTACGTTTTTCAACCAAAAGACTTCCTCAGGACTGGCTGGGAGCCCCGAGTAATTAACCTCTGTGGAGTCGTTAACACCTAGAGGGTCATTAGTCACATGTGGATCATTGGTCCCACCAGTGAACCCCCCCGACCATCGTATCTGTCACTAGAGTCACACGTCTGATAAGTCAGTGAGGATTCAGTCATCCAGGTGAAGTTATCTGGAAGTTGCCATGACTCCACTTCCAGATATACGTCTGATAAGTGAAGTCGTGGAACACCTCCTCTGTTAGGAGAAACTAAACGAGCGGTTCACAGAGAACGATTCATCCACCTGTGACCAAACATGACGGTCAGCAGGGACAACAAACCACACGTGACCTGAACAACGCTCCGGGTGTTAACGACTGAGTTAAATACTTGGGACTCTCGATCAGCCAGTTAGAAGTGAAGGAGCCATCGGCTCGTCGGGTGATGAAAAGCTGCACTCAGACGGTTTCATTCATTTCACACAGCAGGAACTGGCACCGTGTGCAGCACATTTACAACGGCCTTAATATACTTTCAAACTAGTATTAAAAACCGAACAGAAGGGAAAAGGAGAAGAATTATGACGTCTTTTGTTTCTGCCGTTTACCTCAATCACACGAAACAGCTGCTGCTGTGTGAATGTTACAAACCACTCTGCTGTGTTCTGGTGTCTAACAAACTTTAAACACATCAGACTGGACTTCCTGGATCAGTGGAACATGAGCCACCAGCCACTGCCTTACAGACCTCTGCAGTAACCTTCAAATATAAACGGTACCTGTGACAAGTCCCAAACCAAAAAGACTGTCTGCCTCCAAACGTGAACATTAACTTTCCAAATGTTTTATGAGGAGGGTTTGTTAGACCTCAGTGACTCCAGAGGGAGACAATTTAACATTTACTCACAGTTTGTTGGAGGCTGCTGGAGATTCAGTTGTTCTGCAGAATCCTGGAGACACTGCTAAGGAAACATGAACAGCATATTTACTTTTTGTTAGGTTTCACTCTGAACACAGCCCGACCTAGAAGCTTTCAAAGAGTCAGCAGAGTTAATTAACCCTTGAAATTCCACTTGCCTTCACAGGGGGGAAGAAGTCAAACTAAAGGATGAAGAGAGACAGAAGACAGCGGGATTCCTCCTGCTCCAGCTGAACAATCGTCTCCCCTCCTTCATCAAACACAAAAAACCGAGAGACTCCTCCAAAACACACCAACCACCTTCCACTTTGATTTTTTTTCTTGTTTTACCGATTTGATGTTCTTGTGTTCGTTTGGATTAAATGTGGACGCTTCTTCCAGTATTCTCCCATTAGTTAATATTGAATAATCCTGTCCCTGTAGCTTGTTTTAACAGATAGTCCTGAAAGATTTGACTGCAGCTGAGAATAAATTAACATCAGAGAGACATTCACATCCAGTCTGAAAACTAAACTTGACTGTCCGGGACGTCCTCCACTGGATTATAAAGAGTTTCATTTTGAAATTAGTGAAAATGAGAAAGGCTTTGATGGGTCTGTAATGAGACAAAATCTTATAAAAATCTATTTTTTGAACTGTAGATTATTGATGCTGCAAAGATGGGACTTGTATAAAAGAAGAAATTAAATACTGTACATTGTTTTGGTGAAGAGTTTGTTCTGTTCATTGGCACATGAAAACAGGTCAGAAACCTAAACACATTATTCAGTTTATTACAGTGTAATAAATGAAATTACACTTTCCTTTAAAACACAAAGGATAATAAGGTAAGAAAAGCTGGTTAAAGCCAAATGAGAGCTCACATGGTTAACGTTAGCTAAGAGAACATCCAGAACCACATCCAGACCCCAACACTTCCTCACTACTGTAGCTAATGGCACATCTGACAACCACTGTACCGACTTAGCTGAACTTCTGTGGGAAACAAATTACCGACCTGACACAAAACATGTTCTGTCCAATGTGTGGGCTCAAAAAAGGCCAGTGTTTCTGTCCAGTCCTGGTTCTGTGTCTCTCCATGGTTTTCAACTGTCAGAGGGAAACTGGACAGTTAGAGGAACATGAGGAGAATTTTGCTGAATTGGACAAAATGTGCATTACTAGTATAAAAGTCATGGACCAAAGGTTTGAGAACAGAGAGTCACCAGTTCAGTCCCCAGAACGACACAGTTCAGTGTTCATCAGCACCACTCCTTAACTTTACTCCTGAACCACTGACCAGTCAGACTGGTTGTACTGTGCATCTTCCATGTGTGAAAGTGACCAGTATAATAGAAACTAATGTGAACGTAAAAGTTAAAAACTACAGTTCTACTGATGACACTAACATTCAGACATTCCTGTCTTTGGCGCCACCTGGTGGTCGTATGAAGACGATAAATAAGGGCTGAAAGCTGCTCTAACTGCAGGAAAATCTTCCTCAAACTAAAGGTCCAGCTTAGTCTGAACATAAATGAAGTTAAAACTTTGACCTGCTGGTGGTGCAAGAATAAAAGTCACTAAAGTCACTGTGGAACATGAACGTACGACATTTAATCATCATCCGTCCAGATACGTCAGTCAGGAACGAAGTGGTGGATAAACGGACACTGCTCACACGGCTAAAATGGACCTGACACAGATGTCGACTTGTTGTTTTTCTGCTCCAGAACCTTCCTCACACACTGTGGAGGTGACTGCCAAAAAGAGTCCATTCATGAGTTTCTCATAAGAAAACAGAAGTGGACCAGACATCTGTGTCACTGAAGCTTCCTGCTGCGACAGCACAGGAGGCTGCAGAAGGTTTTCCTGAAGGTGGTGTTACACAGGGCGTAGCAGGCGGGGTTGATGGTGCTGTTGATGTAACACAGCCAGTATCCTGTGGTCCACACACTGCTGGGGATGCAAACATGACAGAAGGTGGCGATGATGGCCATGACATTGTAGGGCGTCCAGGTGAGGATGAAGACCAGCAGGATGGACAGGATGGTCTTGGTGACCCTCCTCTCCCTCGCCATCATCCGACGCCTCCTCCTCTCCTGAGACCTGAAGCTGGGGCAGGCAGAGAGTGCTGCGGAGGCTGTCCTGTGGAGGTCGGTGCTGGATGAGGACTCGTTCTCAGACTTGTTGTCGCCATTGTCTCTGGTGTGGCGGGTGGTGGTCTGAGGGTGACACTGTAGAGAACACGGACAGACGTCTGCTGCTTCTGACGGGTCTCCACGACTTCTGGATGCTTTCTGTTTCTTACTGGGCTTCCAAGTGCTAGACTCTGATTGGTTAAGAGACAGGTCTGAGACAGGGTCAGCGGTCACCAAGCTCCGACGTTTCAGGAGGAAGTCTTCCATGGTCGGACTGGACGTCCTGAGTGTGTCTCGCCGTGACTGGAGCGCGCTCAGACGGCTGTGGCTGGCAACAGACAGGCAGCTGTACAGGACGATCATGATAAGCGCCGGCAGGAAAAAGGAAGCAAGTGTCGTCCCCAGAGTGATGGCAGGACTGGCCAGCAGAAGGATGTAACACTGTCCCTCAGGGACACCACGTTTGTCCCCGACTGTCTGCCAGCTGAGGATGGTGGGAGCCCAGAGGATGAAGGACATCAGCCAGGCTGCTCCGATCATCAGACCGGCCACCCTGCCCGTCCGCCTTACCGGGTAGCTGAGCGGTCGCGTCACACAGAAGTACCGATCAAAACAGATGATGAGCAGATTCATGACAGAGGCGCTGCTCACCACGTAGTCCAGAACGAGCCACATGTCGCAGAGAATGGCCCCCAAGGGCCAGCGGCCCCGCAGCAGGTAGAGCGTGTACAGGTTCATGGAGAACAGGCCGATGATCAGATCGGCTGCGGCCAGGCTCAGGAGGAAGTAGTTGTTGATGGTGCGCAGGCGACGGTTGACTTTGACGGACAGGATCACCAGCGTGTTGCCGAGCACCGTGATGATGCTGATGGAGGTGGTTACCGAAGCAACGAGGACCAGCCCAGCCGTGTTGTAGGGACACCCCTCTGTGATTGGAGGTTGACAGGAGGCATTAACACAAGGTTGGGGCCACACAGACGTGTTGAGCTCAGGTGCTGGTCCCATGATTCCTGAAAAACAACACACAGACACAGACACACACACACAGACACAGACACACAGTCAGTCAGACTGACACAGCTGCACAGTTTGTGTGCATCATGTTCAGTAGTTCTCTGCCTACAGATTCTGTCCCTTTACCTCTAAATATTGTAGAGACATTAGTTTGTGCATCATGTTCAGATGTAATGTTTCACACGTTTATACACAGGATATACAGGAGTCGGAGGTCAGAGGTCAGAGGTCAGAGGTCAGAGGTGGATGTTTGAGCATGTGAAGTTACAGTTACGTCCTGAGTCCAGTCTGCTGTTTGGTTCATGTCCAGAGCCCCACGTTTCTCCAGGACTGGAAAAGATTTTAGAAATGAGCTGCTCGTGCTCAGTGTGAACAGCAGAGATGATTCCAGCAGGTCAAAGCTGTTCGAGGGTTTAAATGCCTCCTGACCTGTGACCTGTGACCTGTGAGCTGTGAGCTGCTGCATGTGGATGTTTAGTGGAAAACCACTAAAACATGTCACTACGCTAATTAAAGTTAATTTCCTCATTGTGTTAGTAGAAATTGTCATTTGCTGCAAATTTGTAGGAGTCGGCTGGTTTCCAGGAAGGAGTCACCAAAGAGCTGAAGCCTCAGGTAAAGGTAAAACTGACTGTTCCAGATTGTTGTCTATCAGACGTCAAAAATGTGTGAAACAAATACACAACCGAGTCTTTAAGTGTCTCCTTTTGACTCAACAACATCCAAAATCTAAAAGATTCATTTTACTGAGATGTAAAACAAACTAAAGACATTTGGGATTTTCTCCAGATGATCTCTGGAGATTTACAGTCTTTAACTGGCTAAATTACAGCCTCAAGTATAAATGATTAATTCATTTTTCTAAGTTACTAAGTTCTAAGTTACTTTTCTTAATACTTCACTGAATCTAATTTTACATTCATTTCACAGTTAACAACAAATTAATAATAATACATTTATCATAGATCACACAGAACAGGATTTAAATTCTTTTCACCACCTGCAGAATAAAGTAATCTCATGGTTTACGTCAGTGGAAGTATCACTATATGTACTGCAAAGTACCAACACTGTAACAAGTACATTTACTCCGGTACTACGCTGCCCCACACAGGTGAAGTGCAGTAACTACACAAATATGTTGTAGAAAGTTTCATCTTCATCTACAAGTAATATTCACACATAAAAACCGCGACCACTGATCTGCCCTCGGACCTTAAAGGTAAGGTAACAAAGGTAACCTTTGTTAAGCTGTTTGAGCATCTGATGATCTGATCACAGCACATTTTCTTTAAATATGAACATAAATATGATTTTTTTTCACTGGAAATCAAACATCTTGTATCAAGCAGCCTCCTTCTTTTGTACCTGTGGCTTTATTTATAGTTATTTATAGTACTTTTCATCTGATTTCAGAGTATTTCTGCTACCTGCTCTCAGAAAGATTTGATTAAACCTTGGTGAAATAGAAATAGATGTTACCTTTCTGTGTTTTTACTCCACTACTTCTAATCTACAATACTTCAGGTACAGAGTATACTCTATATACTAACGTGTACATTTACATGTACTTTTACTTCAGTAACATTTTGTACTCTACACTGTGGTAGTACTATTTTACCACAGTTCAGAAATACTCTACATTGGTCGTGTGGCGGTGAGTGGAGTAACTTACCGGTGACGTCTGAGCTGCTGCGGTGCTCGGTGTCTCACGGTCATCAGGCAGCAGCAGCAGCTTATATGCAGTGGAGGAATCCCTCGTCCCTCATTCATTCTCATTAGCAGGGGCCTGACACTGTCATCTGCTGTGACTGTCCTCTCATCAGAGTCTCCTTCACGTGGGATGTAATGACACATTTGTCTGAGAATACACCAAGCTGTGCTTCCGTTAGTGAGTAATTCTAGATTTAATTTTCCTTTCATCATCATCCTGAACAAATCAGTTTCACCTGGCACTCAGAAGCCTTTACTCTGGATTCTTTCTGCAGTATAACTCAGTAACTCAATACTCGTATCAAAATGTTGTTTTGTACATCTGCACGTTTCTGTTTTTAGTGGTTTTTTGTGTTTCTGTATTTTGTGGCGTTTTTGCAGCGTTTCTGTATTTTGCGGCGTTTCTGTATTTTGTGGCGTTTCTGTATTTTGCGGTGTTTCTGCAGCGTTTCTGTATTTTGCGGTGTTTCTGCAGCGTTTCTGTATTTTGCAGCGTTTTGCAGCGTTTCTATATTTTGCAGCGTTTTTGCAGCGTTTCTGTATTTTGTGGTGTTTCTATATTTTGCGGCGTTTCTGCAGCGTTTCTGTATTTTGCGGCGTTTTTGCAGCGTTTCTATATTTTGCCGCGTTTCTGTATTTTGTGGCGTTTCTGTATTTTGCGGTGTTTTTGCAGTGTTTCTGTATTTTGCGGTGTTTTGCAGTGTTTCTGTATTTTGTGGTGTTTCTGTATTTTGTGGCATTTTTGCAGCGTTTCTGTATTTTGTGGCATTTTTGCAGCGTTTCTGTATTTTGTGGTGTTTCTGTATTTTGTGGCATTTTTGCAGCGTTTCTGTATTTTGTGGTGTTTCTGTATTTTGTGGCGTTTTTGCAGCTTTTCTGTATTTTGTGGTGTTTTTGCAGTGTTTCTGTATTTTGTGGTGTTTTTGCAGTGTTTCTGTATTTTGTGGCGTTTCTGTATTTTGTGGTGTTTTTGCAGTGTTTCTGTATTTTGTGGCGTTTTTGCAGTGTTTCTGTATTTTGTGGCGTTTTTGCAGCGTTTCTGTATTTTGTGGTGTTTCTGTAGCGTTTCTGTATTTTGCGGCGTTTCTGCAGCGTTTCTGTATTTTGTGATGTTTCTATATTTTGCGGCTTTTCTGCAGCGTTTCTGTATTTTGTGGTGTTTCTGTATTTTGCGGCGTTTTTGCAGCGTTTCTGTATTTTGTGGTGTTTCTGTATTTTGCAGCGTTTTTGCAGCGTTTCTGTATTTTGTGGTGTTTCTGTATTTTGCGGTGTTTTTGCAGCGTTTCTGTATTTTGTGGTGTTTCTGTATTTTGTGGTGTTTTTGCAGTGTTTCTGTATTTTGCGGCGTTTTTGCAGCGTTTCTGTATTTTGTGGCGTTTCTGTATTTTGTGGTGTTTCTGTATTTTGCGGTGTTTCTGCAGCGTTTCTGCATTTTGCAGCGTTTCTATATTTTGCCGCGTTTTTGCAGCGTTTCTGTATTTTGTGGTGTTTCTATATTTTGCAGCGTTTTTGCAGCGTTTCTGTATTTTGTGGCGTTTCTGTATTTTGCGGCGTTTCTGCAGCGTTTCTATATTTTGCGGCGTTTCTGCAGCGTTTCTGTATTTTGCGGCGTTTTTGCAGCGTTTCTGTATTTTACGGCGTTTTTGCAGCGTTTCTGTATTTTGTGGCGTTTCTATATTTTGCGGCGTTTCTGCAGCGTTTCTGTATTTTGCCGCGTTTTTGCAGCGTTTCTGTATTTTGTGGAGTTTTTGCAGCGTTTCTGTATTTTGTGGTGTTTCTGTATTTTGTGGTGTTTTTGCAGTGTTTCTGTATTTTGCGGCGTTTTTGCAGCGTTTCTGTATTTTGTGGTGTTTCTGTATTTTGCGGTGTTTCTGCAGTGTTTCTGTATTTTGCAGCGTTTCTATATTTTGTCGCGTTTTTGCAGCGTTTCTGTATTTTGTGGTGTTTCTGTATTTTGTGGAGTTTTTGCAGTGTTTCTGTATCTGGTTATTCACATCTTCACAACACCAGAATGAATGTGTGAGACAAAAGGGAGGAAATCCCATCTACAGTTGTGATGTTCTTCCTCTGTCACACAACCCCAAAGCAGAATATTTCCACCACCAGCTGCTATTGGGTATTTACTTTTTTCTAACTTTAAGGTTCATGGCATAAGTTCTGACTCATTGTCACTGAAGAAAGTCAACATCAGTTAATGATCTCAATACAGAATTTTTCTAAATTTATCCATAAAACTGAGAGTAAATTAAAATGTATTATCCACATCCACATGTATGTGACTGTTACATATTAGTGTTTCAGATGCAGATAACCTGCTTATATTTGTTGTACAGGGTCTTTCACATACATCTACCTACAGTAGATGATGCAGCAGGTGAAAAAGACCAAAGGCTGCTATTGTCCAAACACACACAGTAATATATTTCAATCATTTGGATTTGTTATTAAAAGCAGTTTAGGTTTACAATTTTAACAATTTTTAGTTTTGTATAAATTTAGTGTGTGTGTGAAACATCAAAGAATTAAAATGGAGGATTTGCCAAATAAATTATTTATTAGCTTTGAACCTAAATGAGTGTTTTTACATCACTGTTTGCAGATAAAAGGGATTCAACAGCTCAGAATACTTTACCAGCTTACAACTAAAATAGAATCAACTTTTAGAATCTTTTAAAAAATGTCCAATAACTGCATGTGATCACAGAAAGTCTCAAAGCTCTTTAATTACATCACGTCTAAAAGTAAAAGCAAAGAATCGTCTTCGAGCTGTACAAACTGACAGAGCAAAGGATTTGATGACACAGTTGCACCTTTCATATTTAACACGCTCTGTTCATCATTCGTAGGATGAACTCAACACACAGCAGACACACAGAGATCCTTTTAAAATGTTCAGTAATCAAGTAACGCCAGGAGGAGCATTCAGATCAGTTGGTTCTTTGTCTCCGTCACATGCAGCTGCTGCCCCCGAGACGCCTCATCTCACCTGGATTAAATCACAAACTTCAATAAAAACGTAAGAGTAAACAGCTTTTGTCTCTGCATGGCTCGGACCAGAGCTTTCCCTCCTCACCGTCTTCACTTTCACAGGTCCTTTACCACCCCAAACACTCACACACAACTTACACAGTATCAGTACAACAACCTGTCGGCAGCTTTGTGTGTGGATGGCAAAGCACGTGTGGAATAACAATAAAAAGCAGCAGAGCTGTACAGTCTCATACAGGCTGGAAAAGTAGCGCTTCATCGAAAAATTCAAGTTTTCTTCTGCAGGAGTTTGAAGGAAAGACAGGAGGGGGGTTAGGGGGCCAAGTTTAGAGAGCTCAATCACAGACCTTTTCCACTGTAAGAGCCTAACAACCTGCAACCAAAGAGAACACCATCATCTCTGGCCAACTTCTTCCACTAAGTAGGGGAGTGATCAAACATTACTTCACTAGATTTTCTCTTGAAGTAAAACAGGTTCATCTTCTAAATCTAGAGTCACTTCACAACTCATGTCAGTGAACTTCACCTGCCGTGCTGCGTTTGTGATGCAGGTACCAGAATCTCAGTGGTTTGTGGTGTAGCTGGTTTCATGTGTTCAGATAAAAACTGCATTTTTTTCAACATTAGCTTTCTAGAAAACACGTTACCCACACCATTCACATTCGTTGGTTTATGATGATGAGCTATAGCTATATTTCCACACACGTCTAGTCACAGTGATCTCTGACCTGCGAGTCGGCAGCTGAAGCAGGAAACGTGAGCGTGACTGTTGTTCGTGCTTTAGCAGAAGTGAAGCTGGAAACACGAACATTTACCAGGAGATGATTCAGTTTTAACAGACAGTCTGAGCTGAATCTGCTGCTGAGGGGACGACTCATCACTATGTAAAATAAAATCTAATTACCCCCACAGATTAACTGAAGTGCCCCCCCCCAGCAACCAGAAGTAGTCGTTCCACTGACCTGTATCTGAAATTTTAAAAAAGAGCAGAGACAGAACCAGGAACCACTGTGGTCCAGGTTCCTGCAGGTCCAGGTTCTGTGAAGCTTCAGGTTGCAGGTGGTTTAGCTCCTGCGGTGGAAAAGAGAACAGGCCACAGAAACGAGCACGGAGCCTCCACACCCACCCCCTGCCTCTGCCCACTAAAACACACACACACACTGTTCATACCTGCCACACACTAAGTGGTCAGTTTGTTAGGAACACCAGGCTAAGACTAACGTGTGTGATCCAACAGTCCCTCAGTAAATCCTCCTTCATGTAGGTTTGTTACAGAGACGAGTTGTTTCCACAGTAGTCTCAGCTGATGTAATAAATAATGAACTTAGGGTGTGTTTCACTCCTCTGCTCATTAAAAAAACAAAAACAACCGTGATCTGATTATTTTCTTACAGTAAACTCAAATTCTCTCATTAGTTTCAAACAAACACCAGAGCTGAAAATATCTGTGTGTGTGTGTGTGTGTGTATTAGCTCCAAATCATGTCTGTTTCTTTGTCAAACGTAGATTAAACTATTATATAAAGTACGAGTGATGGTGATGTCAACAAATCACACAGAGTCAAATCAACACTGAGCGTCTCCAAACACTGTGATAAAACACATGACGTGTTGCCTCACTGTGGTTTATTTAGACTCCCGCTGCTACAAACAGTCACTACAGCCCAAATGTGGATTCATCCGCTACGGAAAGTAGTCCCCAACAAATGAACCACAGAAAGTGAGTAGCTGTTTAAGGAAGCAGCAGGTCTGGAGACGACAGAGAAGTTTTGTTGGCACCATCACTGAACCCAGTTTTCCTGCTGTTCTGTTTCTGTACGTATGAAAATCACTTAGCAAACTGCTGAAACTTGTCTGACGATTGAGTCGAGTCAGCATCTGTTAACGCGTCCAAGTAATTATCCTGCTATGAAGAAATGAATGGAAACAAAGAGCAGAACAAACTGTACAGTGTGGTCATGGTCACATGTTTCTCACTAGATCTCACCGTGGTTTTCAGACACACACACACACACACAAGACACGTCCATTCAGGACTCTCTTAGCACCAAACACACTATAGTGCAACTGGGTTGGGGCGGGTTCGTAGGAGGCGTGAGGGGTTTGGAGCAGGTCATGATGACTGTTGGTTTCATGAACTGCAGCATTATTGAACAGACATGCAGTGAGCTCAGATCATTCAGTCTCTGTGTGTTCAGTAATTGTCGATTGATTTTCCACACGGTGGGACACAGTAACATCCTCCATGATCAGCAGAGTCCAGCCTCCACAGAACAACGACTTCTTTTCCAACAACATAATTACACACGGTACAAAAACAGGCTTCAAAATAAAGTAGTGCTGAGTTCACTTTTTAAACACTTCAATCACGCACTATTTCACATCAAATTTCAACATCACATGGCACCGAATGCAGCACGTTGGGAGTAAATGTGTGTGACAAAGAGATACCATGCCCCCCCTCCAGCATCAGACATGACATTTTAATAAACAGGAGCCTTGTCTTCCATCAAGCTTAAAGAGAAACGGGCGGCGAGGAGCGCAGCGCTAACTGGCGTCCGTTCAAGTAGAAGCCCTTTCTGACGAGGAATGATCGCGGTTCAGCTTCAGTCCAGTTTCTGTAAGTGCGGAGGAAGTGCACGCCAATGCCAATCAAGGTTTTCTGGTGGGGGGGTTGGCCCGGGGTTCTTGTGTCCCTTCTTTTCCAGGCAGGAGACCCTGTGCAGAGTTGAAGCAGCACCCATTTCTGTAAAGTAAGGCTTTGAGGAGCGCCCATCAGCCAGCGCTCTGCTTCTCTTGGCCAATTGGAGAACTACCTGCTGTGTGGGTCACCAGGGTAACTGTTGGGGCCCCCGCCTCCACTGCCAGGGAGGGGGCTGTGAGAGGAGGAGGAGGAAGAGGGGGAAGACAGCAGCAGGGAGGAAGAGGAGGGACCCTGTAAGGAGTCGTCATCTGTTCGTCCCCCTTCAAACACATCGTCCATGTGCACAGCCAAAGACAGGCCAGAGGGCTGGGGGCCTGAGAGCACCTGGGGGCCCCACATGGGAGGGAGCTGTTCAGATGCAGTGGGATTCTGGGTGATGAGGAGAGGACCTGCAGAGGAGGAGGAGGGAACCGTCAGGGTGGGGCCGGCTCCAGGCCTGGAGGCCCCGGTCCCCGTCTGGGAGCCGCGGTGGATGCGATGGCTGACGATGATGTTGTTTCCGAAGCCGCCCATCGAGGCCATGGTGGTGCTCTGCTCCCGCTGGACCACAGCAGTCATCCCGCCCTCGGCGATCAGCCGGCGGATTCGGGCCAGAGCATCTTCACCTGAACCGAAGTCTGGAGACTCTCCTGGAGCAATGAGAGCAACAACAGAGGTTATACCAGGACTCAACAGTCAGACAGTACGTTATCCTTCAGCGTCTCCAAAGAACCACTCGCACCAGCACATGTGCTCTGAAACTGCACGTAAGTCTCAGGGAGGATCAACAGTAACCTGGTAGCTTAAGCGCATGTAAACACTTCAATAAGTCGATACCAACTGTGACTACTAATTTACCTTAAAACATTAGTCTTATGTGGAGCAGGTTAAGGTGACACTCAACAGAAAATTATGCTCTGAAGCTGTGGTAGAGAAGCTGGAGCAGAGCTACAGCAGAGCTCAACTGAAACACACAATAAAATGTTTATTAATTGGTATCAAAGGAATGAAGATGCAGATCTGCAAATGAGCCTTAATTAGGTTGAAGCCTGGAAAGCGATCACACAGCTCTGCAAAGAAATGACCCCTGAGACGGCAGCAGACAGAACAGAGCTGACTATCACAATCTTTTCTAACACAGCGATCAGAATCAATGCCGGGTCAAAACACACACATTAAATACATAAAACATAACATAACATAAAAATAAAACCTAGATACTTTCCCAAAACGTGAACCACATGTTCTGTTACAGAGATCTCAGTCAGTGTGGAAATGAACACACATTTCCACCCCCACAGTCAGACATAAATCATGTAGAAACACACTTAAACGGATGTTGTTACAGATGTGCCTGCTGCACTGCTCATTCGATGTCAAGAAGAAGGATGTTTTTATTGATTGTGTGGCATCATTCCACACGTTTCTGTACCATTAATGTATAACACTTATCTGCAAAATCTTCCTTTTTATTGTTCCTCAATTTGAAATGAAGCCTAATCTTAAGCAGCTGCCTCTAGAAACTGTGTGCGGCTCGGCCTAAAAACACATCACAACAAACTGAGGGTGAGTACAACACAAATACGGATGATATTTGTCTTCACTTCTTAAACTGAAGTAACACAAATCAGTTCTTTTGATCACTACTTTCACACATGTACACATGCTCCCATTTTATCAACAGTTTCAGTTTGTTAAAGTCTTTAAAGGATTTTTTCAGCTGTCGACCGGGTTAAAGGAAGTTATCACACACAGTCAGACATAAATCATAAATCATTTTTTCAGCTGTCGACCGGGTTAAAGGAAGTTATCACACATATTCTCAGACATGTTCTGAACATTTGATGTTGTTATCTTATGTTCTGTTTTCAGTGTTTGAAAGATCGAACAATGAACTGAGCCAATAATCAGCAGATTAACAGACAGTGAAAGTTGTTAGCTGCAGCCCTGCTGAAAACAAGTTTGTGTACGAGTCCTCATCCTTATAACTAGAGATGTCCTGAGCCAGTTCCAAGAACCGGGTCAGGGCCAATCCCAGTGAATTCTGATGGACTGGTACTGTCATACAGACTGTGTTTATGTGGATATATTGTTGGTCCAGTTCTGCAAAGCTGCTCTCTTTTACGACAGCTGCCTTTGTTACGTTCTGCGACCATCCACCAGTTGGCTTATCTGAGGTCCAGGTCATTTGTTTCTATTAGTTCATAGGCGACTGGTCCAAAAACTGAGCTACATGCCCCAAACACAGCTGTGATGTTGCCTTTTGTTAAAGTCACTGGACTGGATCTAAAATGTGCAGGTTATTTAGTTAATCAGATCAGACTCCGCATCAGCAGACAACACAGATATTTGATGTTAAAAACCTCTGATCAGGAACAGGGACAACAAATGAAGAACAGGGCTCTGGAATATAAAATAACTCCAGTTATTCACCAGAGCAGAACACAGAGCACGTGGCTGAAGCTTCTCACCCTGATCTGTCAGAACCTCGGGTCCGGCTGGTTCCACTGTTGTTGACAGTGAATAAAGGTTCACTGCTGGATTCTCCAGGGGTCTCACCGTCACTGCGATAGAACCTAAACACATACACACCTTGTTAATTCATGTCCTTTCAGGAAGTCTTAAAAGCAGAGGCGGGATTTCTTCGTGGAATCACACAGTTCATGACCTCATTAAACGCACTAATTGAGCTTCTCCAATTAATGGTCTTCCTGTTCAGAGCGACCATTAGGATAATCACATCAGTTCACATGAGGGAGGAGGAGAAGCTCTCTGCTGCTCCAGGTTCAACAGTTATACTCATTCTTAGCTCTGTCTTTGAGTTTGTGTGGATTAAGATCCTGATAATGAACAAGGAGAAAGAGAAAAAACAGGAAATCTGCTCACCATAATTATTATTTTATTTATCCTTTAAAACATCGATAATGATGACACCTGTAATTGGTGTCTCTCTCTTTATTTTGGCTCAACAGTTTGGCACATGTATGCAACCAAAGAAATATGGACGTTTCATGTTTTAGTCATTTTGTTACATGAAGCTGCTCCAAAGTTTTGTGTGTTTACAGTTCAGCCGATAATGTGCACATTATACTGTTTCATATTCAAGAAATTCAAGAAAGTGTTTGACTCATCTGTGACCTGTAAATATCAAGAAAAACGTGATTATTGAGTTCTGGTCTTTCACAGCGTTGGAGACTCACACAGGCCGGCAGATGACCAGGTCTCCCTTATTGGTTCCATAAGCCAGACCCATCCCTGGATCCGGCAGCCAGCGAGCGGAGTTTATACTGACATGGCGCCTCTGGTCTGGAGCCATGGGGTAGACCACGTTGAACACCATCTGAAACACACTAACAGGCTCAACACACAGAGCAGCAGCAGCTGTATTTACACACAGCATCTGTCAGTCAGTGACTCAGCAACAGGAGCAAAAATAACCAGAAAAAGCACACTAAATGTTTTAATTTTCCTCAAACATAATTTTTTATCTCTGAGAGAAGAAGAGACAATATAAAAACACAGGTTGGATATCATCACTGAACCAATACATTTACAGGAGGAACTAAAGATTATTTTTATTATTGATTGATGAGAATCAACCGACCAAAAACATGAGACTCCTGCACAACATCTCACTTAGGTTGTGATATTTATGTCCCACCTTTATCAGGACATTTTAGTTAGATTCATAATTAATGTACTGTTAAAAAAATCTTTTTTAATTTTCTGTTTTTCTTCTATCAAAAACTAGAACACTACAAACACAGTGACATTAAATTTAATTTACATACAGGCGCTGCCATGTTAGTCTTTATTCTCCTCTTCCTCTTTATTCACATTAACCCCCCCCCCAGTCACATAGTTATTTAGTTGTTGAATCAGTGTTTAAATTTCACACGTGTGTACTGTGTATTTTTTATTTCATGTTTCTACATTAACTGCAGCTAATTGGCCTTTGAAGATAATTAAAGTGGACTGATTTGAGTGATAAAACATTTTCAAAGTTCACAGCCAGAAGCTTTGTCCTAGTTTATTATTCACTTTGGAAGAATTCACTACAACCCAACTCTGATGACATTAACACAACGTAGAACAAAGTACAAGAAACAAAGCTTAAGAGAATAAAGGTTTCTTGTGTCGTATTTCTCACTCAGGTGTTCATCAGGTTGTAATGTCACAGGATCTTTAGTTTGTGGTGTTAGAATCAGTTATGTAAAGATTAACATATCACTAATATGAGCATCAGTGTTGCTGCATGTTACTGCTGCACCACCAGCTGTGGCACTGTGTGTGTCTGTCTCACCCTGATGGACGTCTCTCCTCCGTGTGGCTGCTGCAGGCGGAAGACTTGCGCCACCATGTGATCGGTGGTGGGGTGCAGCAGGATCCTGCGAGAGGCCAGGCCCACCATCACATAGCAGCCCATCGGAGACAGGCTGACAGAGATGGCATTAGGGCCTGATTAACAAAGAACAACAAGATTTTTAATCGTAACGAATAAAGAACACTACAGCGTTAAAAAAAAAAAATCAATGCAGAATAAATGTTTGTCCTTTTTTGTCAGTTTCTCCAAAACTAGGGTCAAAATGTTTAAACTGCATTTGTCATTATAAAGTGACATATTGTACCGAATCTCTTGGTATAGAGCATCTCTCCCAGGTTGTGGGGAGCCAGAGAATAGATGGCCAGGATCCCCTCGTCTGGAAAACCCCGCTGACTGCTGGGAACGAAAACTGCCAGCAGCTGACCATCTGCAGAGATGTCGCAACTCGCGTCGTTGTAGATTTTACAGTTTGGCACCAGAACGTTGATGGAGGCTGAGCAGGAGACAAACACAAACATGTCTCTTCACCTCTGAAACAACATTTACACCTGTGGTTCCTCAACACGTTGGCTTGTAACCCTTTAAAACAAAGTGCTCTTTGCTCGTGACCCAACATCACAGAGTCTGTTTTTGTGAGGCATTTGTGGCTGTAAAGAAATAATCTGCTAAACAACAGGCACAAAGATCATTTCCTGAGACCTGTCCAAAATTTAAAATAAAAATGAAAAAGAAAATAAATAATATTTTATCCTGCTTATTATCATGTGATCTGTTAGATCTCAGTTTTCCTGTTAAACACTAAAGTCTTTGTTACAAACATCACTTCAGTGATGGTCAAAGAACAACTGGGTCTCAACATAAGATGAAAACTACTGATAAGAGCTGTTTTACCGTTACTTATCTCAGGAAGGTCAAATTTGGTGAAGTCCCACCACTGCAGACGGAAGGTGGTGTTAGCGATGTTGCTGGCAACTGCAGACTGACCATCCCCAATCGACGCCCCTGAGAAAACAGTTGTCAATGTTCAACACCAGGCATATTTATCCAGGGAGAAATGAGAAAAAAACACATATTTACAAAACTTTAGTCAGTTTGACTCAGAGTGAACATGTGTAAGACCTTATTAGCACGCTGTCTGGTACCTGCTGCTGTTTCCTACACTGAAAGTGTGTGTGTGTGTTTACCAGCGAGTACTCTGTTGACAGAGGAGTGTGTAGCCAGACCAGGCTGCCCTCTCTCATGGAAGATTCCAGCGTAGGGCAGGTACTCAGGGAGGAGGAAACGCCTAACGAAAACAGAAACCATGAGAAACTTCTGAGTTCTGGTACTCCTACATATTCTCCACTCCAGAGAAACGTTGTCTGTTTTAAAAACTGATGCAGGAACGAGCTGACTCACCGTGGAACGAAGCGACCCAGTGAGGGTGCAGACATCCTGGCGTTACGTGGAGTCCTGTGCCTCGCTCTATCTCCGTTATCACTATGAGGAAATGATGAGGGAAAACAAAACTACTGTACACTGTCTTCATGCACAGCACAGATTATAACAAACACCATTTTCTAGTGTAACTATGAACAGCCTTGAATGGTTATCAGTGAAGGGAGGGGAGGTTTCTCTCTCGCTTCAGATTAAAGTGCAAAGAGAACAGGAAACATCCGTCGTTAAAATCAATTATCACAGACTTGGACCAGTTTATAGGTGTCATGCTGCAGAACATCAGCTCTGAGCCTGTTTTTTTCACTGTTTGTCTTAGAAAACATTCACTCAGCTAAACCTGATGTGACATACCTAGATAATGAGTGTGTCGCTTTTATGTAATACAACCAGGTTACAGACATGCAAGAGATGCAGAATGAAACTTACTCCAGTTCCTCAAAGTCCACATCACTGTTGTCCATGGAGCTGGACGGGTTGCTGGCAGGGCTGTCGGATGAAGACGACATGGCCCGCAAGCGATTCTGCTGGTAGCGGAGCGAGCGCTGGCGAATACTGTCGCGTCTGGAGAGATACTGGATCATTCTCTGAGCGTAGTAAGCAGCTGGAGAAAGTCTGGACAAAACAGAGGAACATATTCATTGTTTTAATATCAAACTTTAAAAATGGTGTAAAGGTGTGGATACTGTCAGCAAGTGACTGGCTGTAGAGATTGTTTCTGTTTGACATATTTTGACTAATCGAGCCTCAGTGGGGAAGAGAGATCTGTCGACAAACTCAGTGTCAGGGAAGTCTGCCCTGGCACAGTAATCATTGAACTCAGCAGAAACTTGGCTGAGAAGTCAAAGACAAGCCCTAAAGCCCAGTGGAAAATGGTTAACAAAATAATTACATGGTTATATTAACTTGTAAAATCCGTGCCTCAGAGACAGTTATTCCAAACAGTGTAACTGGCACAGATCATCTACACAGCAATGATTCAGTCTCTGCAGAAAATGGCAATGACCATAATAAAATGAAATTAATACAACAAATCCCTGCAGCATCTAACATCTAAAAACACCACCAATGAGATATTAATGAACTATAACTTTCAGTTTGTGTTTATTTATCAGTTTCACTGCTTCTCTTTTGCATGTGAGGTTTATTCACACCTGTTTAAAGATGTGAAGAAACACATGACTCCACAAACTGACTCCGACTTAAAACAAATCAACATTAAACAGGGGTTCGGAATAAGTTCTTGGTTAGGTAAGGGTAGACTGGGTGTGTTGGTGTACCTGGCTGGATCAGGGTAGATGGGGTGGTCTCTTGATCCTGACATGTCATAGCGAGATAGGGATAACAGAGATGATTCCAACAGCCGCCTGTGTGAAAGACACAAGATAGGAAGGATAGATGTTGTGACGGCAGTTAATAACTGAATGAAATATTTGGATACGTGTGTGTTCAGTAGCATTAATGGATGACAGAGACGTCAACATCTCCTAAAGACGAGATTAAACCAAACCCTGATGTATTAAGAGTGTTATTATATGAGTTTGTACCCACAACCTATCACAGTGATAACATGAAGAAGCTATACCTCCTCAGGGAGTCCTCATCTGGGGGGTCAACAGGCATTTCTTGGCTTAAGGCCTCCGGTGGCTCTGCCGACCGGCTGGCAGCAGCCTGTCGGTACACTCTCTCCCATTGTGCCGTGTCCTGGTTGTACACCAAGCCTACAGTCTGCTCTCCAGGCTGGCTGGAGGACGGGGCTATGGGAAAGGCCACAGTTCCTGCTCCTCCACCTCCAGGGGGAGGAGGCTGCTCGCTGGGTTCCGGAGGCACCCTCCTCTCTTGGGTTTGGGAGTCTAGTGTCCTCCTGACTGCTTCAGGCTGCCATGGGGAGGAAGAGGAAGGGAAGGAGGAGGAAGAGGAGGGCTGAAGAGGGGAAGCAGAGGTGGAGGAGGTTGGGTTTGTGCGCTCCCAGCGCTGAGAGTCATGGTTAAAAGTCAGTAGGTTGTGGCAGGCCCGGCAGCGGTTCAGATGGCCTCGGGAGGCTGGGGGAGGGACATTGTTCTCTAGGCTGTGGGAGGCAGGAGGAGGGGGGAGAGGAGGCTGGTAGTGGATGATGGTAGGGGTGGAGGAGGAGGAAGATGAGGAAGGCCCAGGTCTGTCTGGGTCCATGTTATTATTCAGCAGCTCTTGGTTCTGCTCCTGGTTTCCATCCGTCATGCTGCCCCCTAAAGGCGGCTCCAGGTCCTGCATGCGATCAAACTCCATGAAGTAGCGGCTCAGGTTGCACTGAAGCACGTTACGGAACGAGGCCGAATTGCTGCGAGAGCCGTCCCAGAATGGGTGGTGCCCGCTGCTGGTCCCGGAAGCATCTCGGCCCCCGGGCTCTCCTTGCTGCGGGAAGCCCCGCCCTTCAGTAGCAGAGGTGTAGACAGGTGAGTTAGAGGAGCCGTCCTGCTGACGAAGCACTGAAAGAAGGCTGATGGAGGAGGGGGAGGAGGTTCTGGGAGGCAGCATAGCTGGACCAACCCCACCCTCCCTCATGCTTAGCAGGTTGCGTGTCCAGTCAGGTGCAGGCCTGGAGGTGGAGTGGGGCTCGATGCTGCTCGGTGCAGTGGGATTTAGAGAAGAGCCGGCGCTGTAGTAGACTGAGGTAAAGGCTGAGGGTCTTTCTGAGGGCTGTCTGGGCTCCGTACGCGCTGAAGAGAAAGTGGATGCTGGTGGTGGCTGGGGAGCATCAGAGGACACCCTGGGATCAGAGGGGGTCACAGAGGAACCGTCAGCGGCCAGGGAGGGGTTACGACTGTCGGAGCAGCGACTACACAGGCAAACCAGGCCCAGGTGCTGGGTGCAGCCGGGGAAGGGAGGCCCACGTTCAGAGCTGGGATACTGAGCCAGAGGCATGCTGGGAGAGTCTCTGACAGCGCCTCCATTTTCACCAAGAGGACGTGGCTGCTCGCCTCCAGCCTGAACCCCCGGGGAGCGTGACGACAAGATGTGGAGGAAGTTGTGCAGGATGGGTGTACGGCGAACCGGCTGAGAAGGCAAGAAGGAGCGCTGACGGAAGTGAGGCATCTCCACACTGTCCATAGGAACCTCTGAATCCTCCTCATTCTGAAAGACAGAGTCAGACCAAGACCCATCAACACATACAACAACATAACACATACTCAAAGACTCAATTCAAGATTTAGGATTAAAATGACTTTATAAGTCCCAGGAGGGGCATTGTCGTGTCTCGTTAGAGCTGCTCCCTTCTCAAAGGAAAGAAAAGAGGGAAAGACCAGGAAAAGCGATTAAGGACAAAAGGTAGAAAATTGGGAGCGACTGCTACTCGACATGTGCCTGTGCACTTTATATGAGCTTTGTGGTAAATGTACAGGCATGTATCCTTTAGCATGTCCTCACTACTGTTCAACTCTCCAGTATCATGATCCTTCTAGTCCTCCTCCCACATCAGACTAATCCAGAGACTAACAACAGAATCACAGAGATCTCACCTGCTGATTGGATGGATTCACTATCGCTGTCAAGAGGTTGTGACCAAGAGGGTCGAACCTCACCAACCTGAAATGAAATCAACAAATTAAAACACAAGTACACTCAGAACCTCCTGTTAACTAGGAGCACAGGAAACCTACATATGTATGTGTTATGTACATTTTCATATATATTGATGATATGATATGATATATTATCAAAGACACAATATTCACAACACATAACACATATTTGAGCTTTTGTGTGTTGATGATATTTATTACTGAAGTCAATACAACAAAAGTTCTGTACTAAAACAACACAGAGTCATATCTGCATGTTAATATTAACAGATCCACCACAGAAACACGGAGGAACACTGTCTGAACACTGGGGTTGACTGGTGGCCACACGTGTATTTTACTTTCTAAATTCACAATTTAACTCTTAAGTTTCCATCAACCCACCGCACTCTCTCTGTGTCACTTCCTGTCTTGACCACAGCGAAGGGCTCCGGTCTGCTCCAGTCCCAGAAGTGGAGCTCATTGTTGGTGGCGATCAGGAGGAGCTGAGCAGTCGGGTGAAAGGCCAGGGAGGCAATGGGAACGTTGCTCTCTGTGAACCAACTCTCACTACCGCCCTGCATCAAAATCATATGGAGACATAGTGATGATGCTCAGTCACAGTGAAAACCAAAAATGTGCAACTCATTAAGATGTAGTGACAGACGATTAGTGGCTGATCTTAAATAGGACATTTTTTCATCTAAGAGCCAATTCATGCTTCCTGCAGAGAGTAGTGAAACACCCCCACATGCATCCCAATTACTCCCTCATTCACTTTGAGTTTGTCGAGACACAGTCAGCAACAAATGTACTGTATCATTAACTACTACCTCTAAATCAACTGCTAATACATTTCTATACATCAGAGGGTTAAAAATAAACGCAGACTTTAAACAGAGAGCAGAGAGAAGAGCTTCAGGGAGACAATGCTCATAAAACCAGTGGACACAGTCACACTACAACAGATACTCACGTGCAGGTCCCAGATGCGGACTTCACCATCAAGGCACCCAGAGGCCAGCAGGCCGGGTATAGTGGGGTGAAAGGTCACACACCAGGGGGTTCTACGGTGGCCCACTAAGGAATGTAGGCACTTTCCAGTCTTCACCTCTGTTATGTAAATGTTGTGGTTGACATGTGTGGAAGCCATGAGGGTCCTATGAAAAGAGTTCAGAAAACTATCATTAAAGATCTATTCAACATATTCAGTCATAACTGCTAATAAAAGAAATGTTGTCTGTCTGCTAACAGCCAGCACACAAATATAACTCACTCATTCACACATCAGTGAAAATTTGCCAGCCATCAACGGTTTGATAAAACCATCCCCATGTTGAAGGATGTGCTCACCTGTCGGGGCTGAATGCCAGCAGGAACGTTGATCGGGGGCTGTCCGGCAGCTCCACTTTCTGTCAGGGGCACAAACAAACAGACTTACATTTACTGAGAACAATCAGTGCATATATCACAGTGGTATCACACAGAAGGACAGACAAGTGGTTCTCCAAGATTTATATTTGTGCTCTGTCCGTTTCACTCTGCAGTTACACCACCACACCACTAGTTGGTGGAGGGTTTCTATGGCACTGTGTTGAGCTTCTTCTCACTAAAATGACTTATTTTTGTTGGCTACAATCACAGCGACTGAAACTGAGCGGATAGTGTTAGAGTGGAGAGATCAGGCTACAGCGACGTATCCACACCTACACTGATCCCACGCAAAGCATAAATCAAGATGACGAGAGGGATGATGAGTTCAACCAGGACTGATGTCACTCTTTAGGTGCATATTTGACCTGACAAGCTGTTAACAGAAACATGAATTTTATCTGGGAAACAAACCCACTGGGTCTCCAACCTCCACACTGGAAGCTACAAGATCTGACAGCATGAATCAAACCAAAGTAATTCACAGCTTCAGGAGAAAATCCTGCTAAGTTCCAGCAGGTAACTGCAGATTTCTGATTTCAGCTCAACAGACATGAAAATGACACAACAAGTATTGGCCTCTTAGTCTTTGTTCCATAAAGAAAAGCAGGTCAATCAGTTTGGTATCAGCAGCAGTGCAATAATTATTTCTATTATCGATTACTATACCTTCTCAATTAATCAATTAACTATGTAGAATATGAAATGTCAGAAAATAGTCGGAAATTCTCAACTTTACATTAACTTTAGTATTAAGTGTTTTGTTCAACCAGCAGTGCAAAACCAACCAAAGATGCTCAAACCGTTTGGTATTGTTAGGTACATTTAGTCTGGTAGTTATAATTCATTTAGTTTTTTACTACTCACATGCTGAACAAAGTGACAAAGTCACACTTCAATTAACTACTTTATCACAACAGTCTGAATAAAAGAAGGAGAAGTTTCTGACAGATCTGGGTTGTATGTGAATTCTCCATCTTCATTTCCTCCCACAGCCTGTAGGGAGCAGCTTCTGCACAGAAACTGGACATTTATCCTGAACAGGTCTCTGTAGTTTCAGAGGTACATTCACAATAAGACCAGAGCACAGCCTCGATGGGGAGGAGAGAGAGGAGGTAAACTCACCGCTGGTTCAGAGTCTGGAAGATTTGAGCTTCAAAGAGTGACAGAGTCAGGGTGAACAAACTGAGGGATAAACTGGTGAACAACGTCTCAAACTGCCTGCATACGCGTTTGGTTTTTAAATATCATCTGCTCATTCTTCCTACTCTCAGCACATCAACTTCAGTCCTTCACTGGGTTGGGTACCCATAGGGACCCAGCAGGTAATCCAGAAAAATCATTTGTAACGGGTAAAAAAAAAAAGTGAAAAATTTACTGAACAGAGGCAGGTGGGTTTTCCTTTAACAGTTCTCTCACATCTATTTATCATTGTATGATTGAAAATGCAGCTGCCTGACAGTAAACAGAAATGTTGACTTAAGTCAAGTGTTCTGCACATCTGAATGAGACATCCTCACACAGGTCGTCCTGCAAGTCTTACACAGCCCAACAGACACAGTACCTGACTCTGCCATTTCATCCAACGGACTTTCTCCTCCACCAGCAGCTGCAGGAGCCGCTGCGAGCCGAACGACTGGGAGCCTCGCTCCCGGCTGGACAGGATCCGAACCGAGTTCCTCTGACGGGACGCCATGCTTCTACCTGCGGCCTCGGCTGATTGGCTGCTCACTCCGTTGCCATGCAGAGTCTAAGCTGAGGGAGCAGAGGTTCAACGTGAAAACATGTGAGAGGAAGTTGAACACAGTGTCACAACCACGGGTCATGTTGCTTAATAAACTCACTCAGACAAAAATAGATAAGAAAACTGACAATGTGATAATGTAACGTCTGATTCGTTTACGGAGGATGAGGTTAGAGAGATGAAGGAGGCTTGATCGTGATTAGAGCGAAAACATCCCTGAACAGAAGAAATCACAAAACCTCTGCCTCGAATGTAAAAATTAACCAAAGTTTATTTTGTATAGTCACTAAATAAGTATTCATATAGTAGTAAGTAACTGTCAAAATCCACATGTTCAAATGTTGTGTTCTGTAAAAAGCTCATTTGACCCGAGTGGCTTTGACTAACTTACCAAACTGTTATACGCCATATTACTTTGCTAATCAACCGCATATATTGAAACATCAGTGAACAAGTTCGTCTGCACATACAGCAGCAAACACAACCACACACAGACACATCTGATTTACACTGTGCTGCCAATTACAGCGTCGACCCAGACAGGTTGATTACAGCTGTTCGTCAGAGTTTGGATCATTTCCTCAGTTCACAGAACTGCCAAAATAATTTTGTAGAGCTGCAGTTGTTTATGGATCAACAGCAAATTATTCTGCAACCATTTCCAAACAAAGAACAACCACAAAATTCACTGTTCCAGCTTCACAAATATGACAAATGTTTGCTTTTTTTTTAATCCTGCATTATAACAGACAATTCATACTTTTGGACTGTTTAGACATTTGGGACTACAGCAAATGAAAACAGGCACTCAGTGATGATGATAGTTAGTCCTATAATTGAGTAACACAGACAATACTACAAATATGAAGTTGTTACTACTTCCTTATTGCTGAACTGCTGCAAAGTGTTTGTGAAGTGTGAACAGAAGTCAGAGCATCCACAAACACGCCTTCATTAGAGCTGCAAATAATGAGCATTTGTGCAATGAATTGTTTGTGTGTAACAGACAACATCACAATATTCTTAACATCCCACAGGTGACTTGATCAAACATCGTGTTTAGTCTGACCAACAGTCAAAGTAAAGACCAAGAAAAGGAGCAAATCCTGACTTCTGAGCTGTAGCCATCATATTTTAAATGATTATTCAATAATCAAAACAGTTGCGCTTAATTATCAGTGAACTAATCGATTAATTTCTCTAAAATATTTAGTGCTAACACCTTTCTAACCACAGGTAGAGGGCCACTATTTGTCCTAATAAGTAGTGGATCTCTCACACACTGAATGATTCTGCAGCTCCATTACAAACTACTTTTAGATTCTGCCGTGTCATTTCATTTCAATATCTCACTAATGGCAGCAGTCTGAACGTTAGAGAACACGAAAAGCGCAGCTTTACACAGCCACACTACTGAGAAAACTGAGACAAAGAGCAGGTTTTCAGCAGTTTTCCTCAGACTGTCCTTGATCCTGTCTGCAGCAGTGCAGCAGCTCGGTGACCGGTCACACTGCTCCTTTCCCACAGGGAATGTTCTGAATGTTTGGGAACAGTGCGAATGTGGAGGAGTTCACTCAACTTTCTTTAGGACAAATAAACCGAAAGGGAAAAAACACCAACGCCTTAACAAGACTTCCACCAGAGCTGTAATTCCTCATCATATATTATCAATAAATCCTATTAAGTAAAGAACAGTTCATACTACGGGGCATCAGCAGACATCTTCAAAGCACAAATTATTATTATCTATTATTGTTATTATCATCATGTAAAACAGGAAAGAAACTCTGTTAATAGCTTAAACAATTACCAAACATCACAAAAACAGGTGATTTGACATGAACAACTAATTCATAGTGCGACTGAGGCAAATACAGTTTGGATAAATCTGAAAATTCAACGAGAAAAATACATTTCTGAAGAAATTACAATGCGACACATGCTAACCTTTCTTGGTTTTAGCTACTAACTAAAGGTTCAGTTTGTTTCACAGTAAATGTTCAGAAATCAGGTTGATGAAGTTTCTCTGAAGTGGTACTTGCACTTTTGAGTACTGAGTTTGTGTACTTTTACCACCTCTGTGGGAGAGAATGATCATTTTTGTCAAGTAAGTATTAAAATAAACAGCTGTAACTGTCACTAATGAGTCTAATGAACTTAAGTCTAACATTTCCCAGACACCGATCTAAACTGTGTAATAAACCACAGTTATTCTTAATGAATAATAATAATCCTGACCACACAGTGAGGTGTTTCCACTGCGCCTGTCAATAAACAATGAAAAACTGCCCAGGATGAACCTGCCGACCCCTGAACTATATCATCAGAATTTCCACACAAACAATAACTTTCCAATGGAGAACTGACAGCTGGGGGTACACAGCCACCAAATAATGACTCACAAAGACAACACATAACATTTAATTATTCCTTCAAATGTCAACGGTGATAGTTTTCTGCAATCCACACAAAGTCCAGATCACTTCTCTGCACTGGTACTGTCTGCTTTAAATCTAATTAGAATGAGCTCAGATCCATTCTCACTGCATAAAACGAGATATTTCAGTCATTTTAGTTTAAAGCCACACCAAAATAATCAAAACCATCACGAACAAGCAGCTTCCAGTTTCTCACTGCAGCAGTTTGATAGCATAACTAGTTTAACCGTACTACGGCCAACATTAACCCAGCTAAACGTTTAGATGTGACTGAAACATTAAGACACACGTAGAAAGCTTATTTAAGAGCTTTTAACGTGGATTGTGTTGACTCGTCCTGTGGAAGCTAACCAAAGAGCTAAATTAGCTAATTCCGGATACAGCTAACAAGAAAACGACCTGGAAAAAGAAGCTCAGAGTTATTTCAGATTTTAATAAGACTGGCACTGACTTAAAAGCACAAACACTCTAGTAGCATACGGAACAACGACACGGGTGTAAAAATAAACCAATAAACCGAGGCGTATGGCCTACCTTCCTTTATCTTCTGGCTCTCCGGCTGTGCCATTATAGCTAACAGGCTAACGGGAGTTAACAGGAGCTATGCTAGCCAGTTAGCTCGCTCGGCCAAAAACGGAAAATGTGGCCGCTGCAAATAACCTGTCCACCGCTAACATCGGTGTTTTACGGTTATTCTAATGAACAGTGTCCACTGAGACACAACGGACAATATTCATATCACAAGAGGGAGGTGCAGAAAAAATGTTTTCCAAGGCATTGGTCCAATGTTTTACTAGCTGCCCGACGCCAAACTGCTACTGCGTAACTACCTAGCTAGCTAGCTAGCCGCACACAGGCTTATCAACAGATTACCGATTACTACTAATCGAACAGTCAGTAACAACCCTCCATTCAACAAACTGAGGCTTTTTATTTCCCAGTAACGGAGTCATGTAACTCAATAACTAAGTATTTAGTCCTTTCAGAAATGTTGTAATTCTCCTCAGAGACTCAAACACTTAAATCCATTGGGGGAAAGCTCTGACATCGACTTGAAAGAGATGGAGAGATAGTTGCTTTTACCAGTCGGATTTTTATTGTAATAAAAAAAAAAAAAAACTATTATATTAAAGTGAGCAAATTTACTGTAAACATTTAAAACATTCACTGACAAAAAACAGTGGTAGAAAGTAACTAAGTACATTTATTCAAATATAGCATAGCAAGTACAATCCTTTACTCGAGTATTTCCATTTCATGAAACTTTATACTTTCACTTCACTCCATTTTAGAGCCAAACTACATTTATCTAACAGCTTTAGTTACTTTGCAGATTCAGAGAAATAATACAACATGTGTTGCTGATACTAAATCATGACTCTTTATTGTATCTGAGGAGATGTTAAAACTGAAATCACTTCTACAAACTACTCCACATATTTCTATTAACATGATCTCCACCTTCACCAGCTGATGATACAAAGCATCGTTACTATAATCTAATAATATAGTAAACATTATTACTAAAATTACGAATTCTACATCATTTGTATTTCTGGTACATTTGCCATTATACAACACTTTGGTAACAGAGTATTTCTATACCTTGGTAATGATCATTTTACTGAAGTAAAAGATATGTTTCCTATGCTGATTAATAATTATTACCTAAAAAATCAGATTAAATTTCATAAAACACTAGTATCTTTATATACTAGTCTAAACTTAATGTCTTATTAAATACGTTGATGTGATCAAAAGCTAATTTCACACAAACAACACAGAAACAACCAAATGTCTTTTCATTTAAATTGTACTTCATATTAAATATTAGCAAAAATACCAAAAGTACTATTTCAGATATTATATCATTGCATTATGAGTATTAACGGGTTATTGTATAAGTATTGTTTTAATGCTGAAGACAGGAAAGCTCGGGGTAATTATCTACAGCTGGGATGGTTAAGAAAGAACAGAATTTATTTAGTTTGAATGTGCAAAAGTGATCCCACTTTTTAGATTCATGTTTCGATTATAATCTTTGATAAACAACAAAACCCAAACCTGCTGCAGATCTTTCTAATGTGATCACTATCAGCATTTAAACCACTATAAGCTCCCACAGATGCCCTGATCTCCTCTCAAATGCAGGCTGGGAAATGTAGGACTTTGTACATGAAGGAAATTTTAACAAACAGTGAATTAAAATCACTTCATGAGAAAAACCATCTGAACTGTGTTGTGACTGTCAGAGACTGAGACCAGAGGTGAATTTTCTTTAATGAGAAGAGAAACATACAATATTATTAACTGATTCATTTTCTATATGCAAATATAAACAACTGGATCTCCACAATATAGGAATTATATTTACTGTAGATATAAGATACGACCAGGAAAACAAGTGCAGTGCATATGTTTGATTTAACTACTGATCGACCACCTCCTCCAGTCAAGCAGCATCTGAAGCTGCTGATAGAATGGATTCCTCAGCCTCCATCCTAACTTTAACCATCACAACTAAATACCACAAACCTAACACTACAACCGCAACCCCATCAAACATCCACTTAGAAATACTAGACAACTCTACTGTATCTGATTATCAAGTGAGTCACTGAAATTATTATTTCAATTTAGCAAATAATCATTTACTGTAAAAAATGTGAAAAACATCCATCACACAGTTTATCATAGATGTTCTTTTAGTTCAAAATAGAGAATTTACTGTAAAAATTAAACCAAGAAAAGCACAAAATTCATATTGGAGATGCTGGAACTGAAACTGTACAAACAGTATTTGAAGTAAATTAAATCAGCAAGAAGCTCTAACATCTACATCCGTAAACTCATCGTTTTCTCTCAGTTCTGGCCTCTGATCAGACGGAAACAGCAGCTTGGTGTTATGGTAGGTTCAGACAACCTCTCTGTTTAATATCCAGACCTTTATAACACCACAAAAATGTAGTTTAACACACGTTCGTCTTAAAGTACGATGGTAGACTATTAAAGACGATTTACCAACTCAATTATCCAATTTACCCACGTTAATGTAGTTTTCACAAGGTGGTAAGTAACTAAGTACATTTACTCTAGTACTCTACTTAAATAAATTTTTGAGCTACTTATACTTTACTAGAGTATTTTATGTAACTTTTACTTTATTTTAAATCAGAGTACAATATTTTA
>JAUMHL010000027.1:25866335-25891666 GCA_032362345.1 Sandelia bainsii
GGTCCTAAACCTTACACTGTAAAGTGCCTTGAGATGACTGATGTTGTGATTTGGCGCTATACAAATAAAATTGAATTAATTGAATTGAATTATGTCAGCTGGTAGCTGTGTGGGTTTTTGTTGGCTCAGAGATTGGAAAATCAATTTCCTGCTGTCTTAGGATTTCTGCCTCCATCGTTTCGAAGAAGACATTTGTCCTTTCGAAGAAGACATTTGTCCATGACAAATTAAACTACCCAACACTTTAATTCTGATGGTTTACCCATACCCCCCACACCTGTAGAAAATTACTGTAATTTGGTTTAGTTAATTACTGTAACTTCAACCCTGACCCTAAAATCTGAATTTTCTCTGTCACTTTGAGTTTTATTAAATGTGGAAACTATGATTATTATTTTTTCTAACTTGTTATTCATTATAAAAGAGGTTGACCAACTGATCAAACGTTACTGACTCAACCCTTCTTATGAAAATACTACACGTCTGATTTCTTTAGAGTACCATGAGTTTATACATAAATTAGACTAAATCAGCTGAAAGTGCAAATGTGGAGCTTAAACACGACATCTGTAGAAACACAGTTAAAATGATTTATTTTGTATGATTTACACAAAGGCCATTAAGTTAAAATGACTCTTTTATAGTTTGATTTCTTACATTTAGTGCTGTATTTGTGTTAATGAAACATTAAACTGTATTTTTTTTTCTTTGTTTAAAGGCTTCCTGTGACCTGCTGCAGTGTCACCAATTTCAAAGAAAAGTTCTGTCCTGTCCAAGACAAACAGATCAAATGAAGAAATACATTAGTCAAGAAACAAAGTATTGGGAACACTGACTGACTAAACTACTGAAACTGTTTTTGGATGAGGTAGGTTCATCTGAATAAACTCACATCTTAAAGCTCCATTGAAACAGACAATAGAATAAACTAGATGGTCATTGTGATAACACGCAGCGGCAGCTCAGCTCAAATGTCCAACCTTCATGAACAGCTGAAGTCCTGCAGACGCCCTGCTGTATTCCCACACAGAGACGACTATTGATGAACTGCAGCAACATTTAGGACGTTCCCATGGAGACGTCCGCCACAGAGAAATTAAATCAGATATTCAACACGTATGAAGACAACAATTCATTAAATTGTGCAGATCTTAAATGAACCCACCATGGTGCTGCTGTAAAGGATCTGTGCAACAGTTCAGGTTATTCTTTCAGTTTTCTAGGGAACAAAACTTAAACATTTCATGCTGCATTAAAGCCTAAATAAGTGTCTGATTACACAGTGTCAGTTAACAGACCCGCAACTAACAATTATTCTCTTAATCAGTTAATGTGCTGATTGTTTTTTTTTATTCATTTGCTTCATAAAACATTAGAGAAGAGTGAAAAACGTCCATCACAGTATCATGAAGCAAAATGTGATATTATTAAATATCTTTTGTCCTATTTATATCTATTTATAATATATATTTTTTTGCTTTAATTTAAATTCTGCAAATATTAAAACAGTTTTCTTAACTACTGAATATTTGAAATAACTATTACTCTGTCATAATAAATGATTTTTTTGGGCTCATTTTCAGTGAAGAAAGAATTTATAGAATTATAGATTTTTTCTATTCAATCGAAAATGTGGTGCAAACAAGATTTAAAGATGAAATATTTAAAGATATTGTTTATTAATTGTTACTAAAGTATAAAATCTGTTTCCCTCTGATGAAAAACCAAGAATTCCTAAATTTAAGGAACGTTTCACACACAGCTCCAGATAAATATAGTTTTTGATTAATTACTTGATAAATCACTGCAGCTCTACATGTTATAACACCTCAGCTTGCTCACATTTCACAGTAAATACAGTAAATAAAAGAAACCTCAGAGGTTTTACCTGCTGCTGTGTCTTCACTGTGTCTCTAAGGATCCGGTGTTTTGGAGATTTTCCGTTCTGGTCTGGTCAGTGTTTTTCTGCAGAGTCTGTGTCAGCTGAAGCTGACATCCTGCCGCCCACCGAGCCGCCGCCTCACCCACCTCCACACGATGGGATGGAGAGGATCTCTGCAAGTAGACTGAGACACTGCAGCAGCAGAGAACTACAACAGCAAATACAACAAGTGTATGGAAAATAATTAAACAAATATATACCGAGATTGTACAGAGGAAAGGAATCAGAACCATTTTCAGACTTTTTTCCTCCTGAATCAGGACAAGTTCTCACAGATTCACTGAAGCTCAGACAGAAACACTTCACAGTTTTTACCTCATTTCACAAACTCTTTAAAATGACTTTTTACAGATGACGTCCACCCATTTACAAACAAAATTTAAAAGAAGAAATTATATGACATGATATTTATACTATTTTAAACCAATTAATGTTGTTTTCAGCTTGTTTTGTATGTAAAAGATCTTTGTTTTTATTGGTGGTAAAATGGACTGATGAGAACTGCATCAAAATTGGTCCAACTGGTCCAAGATGTACTTTCATTATCAACCAACTCTGATTGAGTTGTCAAGTTTACAAAATATATCTGGTGTCACACATCACTCTCAAATCTACTCTTTATTAGAGCACAGTACAAAACCTCATACATAAAAAATGTCACATTTAAGGCACATTTTCTCTGCCTCTCCTATTATCAGACAGGTCACATCACACAGCCTGAAACATTATTTAGTCCCAACTGTGCAGATTTAAGCAGCATCCACTCACCTGTATCAACACAGTCTAATTACTTAATGAAAAAAGCTAAAAGAAACAAAAGCGATGCTGCTTTCCTGTAACAGATGAGACTCACAAACTAAATTAAAGTCTAAAAACAGGAAAATAAATATTACATCAGCAGTTGTCGACTGAGATAAACAGACCTGAAATACATGAAATAACTGCAGACCATTTTAACAGCTGTTGTACATTTTATCAACACACTTTTACGGCTTTTTATCTGGTAACAGAGTCTGAAAGTAGATTTATTTAAGTTAAAAAAATAAGATCATTTACATTTCAAGCAGTTTTCCACAATGTGCCTCAGCAGATTTCTGCTTGATCTCCACCACCAGAGACATCAATGAATCTTATTTTTACGGGGTTTTTATGAGATATCCACATGGAGGTTGAACTTTTCAGCCAAAACTGAGCAGCGCTAGACCAGATGTATTTTATAATCTTCACACATCAAAGTGAGCTCTGGTTTGGTGATTTGCAGGTCGAGAGACTTTCAGGTTGAAAGTGAGTTAAAAAAAAGTTTGGGTTTCACATAAACAGGCCCAACAACACATTGACATATATTATAAATATATAAAATTTCATTAACATAGAGTACTTTATCATGAAGTAACAGTTTCATACCAAAGTCTGAAATGAGGATGAAAAACAGCAGCAGGAAATGGATGCAGTCAACCAATAGAAATTGATTGATTCATTAAGTTAATTTAGATTTTGGTTCGTTAGATTAAAAATGTTTTCATGCCTTTTTTGCCTCTCAGGCTCTGTGCTTTTTAATACTTAGAATCTCCTACCTCATGACAACCCATCCAACAGTTGTTGAGATGCTTCAGTCTGGACCAAAGCGGTGGAGACGTCTCCATCCATAGATTCACAGCTTGGCTAAAAACCTTTCAGTTTTTAACTCCATTTACATCCACACATGTACAAACATTATTTACTTGTACTCTGATCAGCAAATAATCAAATCTGTATTTGAAAATCATTCAGAACAAACACACACACACACAAAGTTCTCTTGTGCTTGGACAGTGACATCACATATTAGCGTGTGCAACCTCACAGTAAAGGCAGATTATGTTTGACAGAACCAGTGTGAGCAGAGTCAAAACCTGGTTCACCGAGTCGACCCTGCATGTGTGACGTACACAGACACAAACGGTTTCACATGTATTGTTGACTCTCTGCGTATTGTGTGGTGATGAGGGTGTCAGAGTCGGTGCGGCCTCATGCTGATGGAAGCAGGACGAGGCTGGGCGTCTGTTTGTAGTCCTGGTCCTCCATGATGGCCTGCAGAGCCTCCAGTCCCTCCACAGACACCATCAGTGTGCCGACCACCTCGCTGCTGTCCTCCACATCCAAAACTAGAGGAGACGCACACACACAGACTGTGACTACAAGCAGAAACTACAGCATCTGTGTGTGTGTGTGTGTCTGTGTGTGCACTGACCGTTCAGACAGGTCTCCGTCAGGTCTTGCCGTTTCTCCAGGATGTCGGGGATCCTGAAGGAGGCCACTCCAACATCCTCACACTCTCTCTCCTGCTCTTCTTCCTCCGGAGGCTCGCTCACCACCGTGAACCGGATTCTGGTCAGAACCAACAGAAGAGACACGTTTAAGTTTAAAGATGCATCCAGACGTGATTTAAGACGAACTACCTGCGTGGTGACACAGTGACAGAATATGTTCTTGTCATTTGGATGAAACTGGTGTTTCCTTCATGTTGCACATTAGAAACTTGTCATGACATGAATTCTTTACAGCTGACACAGATTCTGTAGTTCTGAGATCTCTTCATCACGTTTAGACGTCTGTCTCCTTCTCACCTTAAAATAAAATAAAAATTGCTGTCTTCTTTTAATCCGATGGTTCCCCACCTTTCCATTTGAGGGTTTTGTCCCTGCAGGACTCCCCTCAGCAGACGTCTCCTCGCCCCGTTGTTCTCAGCGTCCACAGGAATGACTGAGACGAACAGGCAAACAGTCAGACATGATTAAAGAGCTTGTGTAAAAAGAAGAAAACCACATTGATGATGATGTCTGGAGCTTCAGAGGAGGACGAGGACAGTACACAATAAAAACACCTACGAAGATGTCCATGAAACTTTTTAAACACTGACGATCATTTGGATTAAAAAACACAAACCAAGTCCAGATCCAGGTCCATGTCTTTACCTTTACTGTAGTTGAAGTTGATGCTCTTTCCCTGCGGGGGTTTGGGCAGAGACAGGGGTGTTTCCTCTGTGGGCAGATCCAGGAGAGAGTACTCCACAAACAGACGAACCACGCTGCTGTCCCGTGCCACACGGGACTCCGGCCTCAGGCTCAGAGACACGACCTCCACCCGCACTCGATCCGACGGCTGAGGACCAACCCGCGCATCACAGTTTATACACTGACTCAGTTCTTTAGGTGAACTCACATCATGACAGAAAACCTGAATCTGTTCCAGGAAACTGAAACCATTCATTCTGATAGTCATTCGTCTCACAGCACAGTGAATATTTTTGGACTGTGGCCTGTTGATCGGACAAAAACTGAAGCCGTCACATTGACTTCTGGCTTCTGTTCATTTAAGTGATTGAATTGATTCACAATAATTGAACGGTGTAAAAGTGAATTATTTCCTCTTTTTTAAAGTTCTATACAAATCATGTGGCTGCTTAATCGATCGTCTGATTCAGCTGCTGTTGACTGTTTGGACTTATATAATAAAAACCTGCTGAATTCATTTGGAAGATTGTGGTTTCAGAAACAACATCCTGCTTGTTCACAGGATAAAATCGAACAGAAGCTCAACAAAAACAAAACACAATCCAAACATGAGTTCAGCTGTGCCGTGCTCTCAGGACGTGTTCATGATAACAACACAACAATCACAGATACATCTTTTGTGTTCCATCCCTGCACAATGCTCCGTCCAAGGTTTTCTCTCAGTTGTGTGGAGGGTAAACAGATGGAGGCGTTTCACTGACCTTCCTCCCTGCGGCCTGTCCGTGAACAATGCAGTCATCGCTGTCCGACTGAGTCGATTCACTCTGATCCTCTTTGGCTGCTGGGGCCTCGTCAACTTCTGCACGGATTCGGACAGGGAGAAAGAAAACAGGAGTGAGATGAATCTTTAGCAAAATACAAGAAGACTGTGATTCTGCAGAACTGACAAACAGCTCTGAGTGTGTGAAAACAGGCATCTGCTTTGGAAGGAGAGAAAAAGTGAATTATAAAGATCAAGTCCTGTGTTGAATCTGATATCTACACGGTTGGTGATGGTGAGCAACGCAGTGAGTGAGACGTACGCAGTCTCTCAGAGGGCCGCCATTAACATTTATGAAGTCTGCTCTAAAGATTATTGGCAGCCACATTCAATATTTATGCCCGCTGTGCTCAGGAAGCATTGTAAGCAAACACATTTGCACTTTAAGACAGAGTACAGGGCCTTTCAGAGTTTGGGGAGATGCTGTTGGAGTTTGACCCGTGATGAAAACAAAGCAGTTCTGTCCACAGTGGAAATGAACCTATGAGACGGCTGCTGCTGTGTTTGGTAAACAGAGGACTGAATAAAGCAGAAGAGACAATTAAAGCAGACACATGCTTCTTCTCTGTGATACTAATGATCGATGTTCCCCTACCGTCCTCAATCTCCTCAGAGATTTCTGAATCGTCAGAGTAGGACTGAGAGCTCACTGGGACCAGCTGTCCTTCAGAGACGTGAGACTCCTCTTCATCATCCTCTTCCTCCGCGGTGCTTTGAGGAGCTCGAGTCACTTCAGACTCAACCTCCAAACACAAAACATATTGACGACATATCAGACACAGTGAAGTTACTGATCAGTACACAGCAGATACTGAATTCTGAATTCAAATCTATTCACTGGGATCTTTTTTACCTGGTTGTCTGCAGCAGTGGGATCTATAAATTTGACTTGTTTTTTGGCAACAGGTCCCTCCTTTCCCTGTGTCTTCTGTCTGAGTTTTGGCAGCAGGGCCTGAAGGTAAAACAACATTCAGATAAATGAGAGAAAAGAACAACTGTGCAGAGCAGTATCACAAGAAGACGTCTGATATCGGCTCATAAGATGGAGTCAGTAGCTGTTTCAGTAAAGCTGTAAAATTCTACCAGTGGAATAAGACAGGAAACGTTATCATCATGTTATTTTTATAATTAACTGGTTTAACTGTACTGCTCTAAAACAGACGCTTACTAAATGTTAGAAAAATGATTGTATGTTACCTATCATTTGTATTATTATCCTTTCATTATTATCATCCTGAATATTTGTCTAATGAATACATGCTGGGGTGTAAGCAACTTAGCCTACATCCTATTATTGCTTCCTTGTTTATCACTGCCTATAAAAGACTTGTACTTTTAGTCAGAAACAGACAACTCTGTACTGAAGCTGTTTGCTCATGCAGACTTGTCTCCTTGCTGCAAGAAAACAAACAAGCTATAGAGCTGAACCCGATTCCAGCGACTCTGAGTCTTTATTAAGAAAAAATTCTCTTCACACTATAACAAAGTCCATGATTAACTAAGATCAAACTCAATTTACCTAAATATCAAAATGTTCCTGTAAGGTCAGGTAACAAAAGGATTCCCACATCTGTTAATGGATGAAAGTTTAAACCTTCCTACGTTTTGTTTTTTCTTTTGTTTGTACAGTGTTTAAAATGTAATAATAATAATAATGATAATCAAAGTCTTTATGTTCATATGTTGCACTGCTTTGTATGAACCGATCTCCTGACCTTAGACGAGAGAGAAGCAGAGCGATGAAAAGAGCTTTTGGCTTCGTTCTCCTCTTCCAGATCTTTGTCTGTCAGCAGCTCCGTCTCCTCGCTGTGCAGCTCAGGCTTCGGCTCAGCAGCTTCATCCGCGAGCTTCTCTTTAGGAAGGACCTCTGGCTTTTCAGCAGTCGTGATCAAGCCAGACGGAGGGATGTAGGTGAACTTCCACTTCAGCGTCACTTCTATGTGGCCGGCGGTGAGTCCAGAGGGATCAGTAAGCTCAAACACACCTGAGAAACAAACAGGACAGATGATTTATGTCATGTCGCGCTGTGGCTGGAGCTGATGCTTAATATAAGAAACTTCCACATCAAACTAATGACGAGTGTTTTAATCACAGAGGACTGATCAGTCAACATCTATCAAACTGCAGCACGGTTTGTAAGAACATAAAAAACTAATTTTATCTCAGAGTAAGACCAGACCCAGTCCTGGAAGGACCCAGCAGAGTGACAGAGTCCAGCTCCAGGTAACCCTCACCTGTGACTCCTTTGTCCTGAGCCAGTGACAGCAGCGGCACCCTGGCCTTCCCCAGGTACAGGTCCATCTGCTCCTCTTTGTAGTCAAACACGTAGAACTGAACCTGCCCAGACTTTAAGTACAGGTCCAGATCTGCGTCCATCAGGACAGAGTAGGACTTGAGGTCGTTGAAGTGGGGGTCGCAGCAGTCGTGGACCGTGGCGGTGGGGCAGTCGGGGAAGTCAAAGAACTTGTAGACCACATAGGGACTCGGGTGCTTGGAGCTTCTGGACCGAAGACCTCGACAGCGCTGGACAGTGATGAAGAGCTGGTTCCAACTGCTGCCATGTGTCTGCAGCTGGGGACAGAAATGAAGGATTTATTCACAGGGGAGGAAACTAAAGTGAAACTTCAGCTGCTTTGATAAGAGAGAAAACTACAAGAACTACTGATAAAATAGATCAATGTGCTCATCTATTAGTTAACAAAAAATTACTGTTTCATTTGAGGAAAAATATTCAGTTGTTCCTGTTTTTCCATCGTCACCTTTAGTCAATGTAATATCACTGCAAACTGTGAACACTGATGGGAACGTCCCCACAGTTTGTGGGAGTATTTTGTACATTATGTAACGCATTACAGAAGATTAATCAATGAGAAACGTGTTTAAACTACTGGTCATCTTCATCAAACGGTAAGAAGAAAACTGTAGTGAGCTGTGGTGATTAGTGAAAGCAGAGATTAGTGGTTCATACCTGCTGCAGCTGCACCGACTGTTTCTCTGTGTGTTGAAGGCTCATTATTGGGTCTGACTGCTTCCTACAACTAATAAGTCATATTTAAGACACACTTAAGACCCTTTTAACCCACAGAGAAAAACATTTGATACCTGTGCGTCAGTCCTACTGAGCAAAGTCTACAGTGACTTTTATTGTGTTTTCACTAAAGTCCTGACTTGTCCAACGTGAGCCGATGATCTTCAGCACTTTGGTTCATTACATTTAACTAATTCATATATTTGAAGACTTTTTTGATGGAACTGAAATAAGTGCTGATTTTTCAGAAAAGTGGCTGTTTGTGACTTGTACCTGTGCTTCTTCATTCAGGGCAGTGTTGATGGAGCCCACAGCCTTCAGTTTCTCTGTATACAGACGGAGGGTCTCCGTCATGGGAATCCTCAGCCTAAGCCAGTAATCCACAGAGCCGAAGGGCCGCACCTCATCAGACAAACCTGGTAGGAAACATGTTTTCAGATACTGGCACAGACACACACTCACACCTCTGTAAAATCACACACAGCTGGATTCCTTTGTTCATGATTGAAATCTTCCAACAGGACAGGATTTAACTGAGCATGTGTGTTTTCATACAGACAGATCAGCACAGCTTCACTTAATAAATGAGAAGAGGAGGAGCAGACCTGCAGAGCTCAGAATGTATTATTCCACCTGTATAACCGGACAGTTTGCAGAATGAAAGCAGATATAAACTGTGTTCACTATTCACTAGTCACATTTAAACATTTTAAACATAAAAAAGGAAATTCTTATGTGCACAGCTTCTTCACCAGACAAACAGCTTCACTTGTTCAGACTCTGTAGGCTCTGTGCACAGGTAAAGAACATCGCACTCAACCTAAGATCAAAAGGAGGGTGTTTAACCAAACTTAATACAAAAACCTACAAATAACAGTTTGTATTATACCACAGAAAAGTTTCAATCTTTACTGCAGTTTATAGTAGCTTGAGATCATGTAAGATCTGCACTAATCAGCCTGAGCAATCTCTCATTTAATTTGCTGCTTGGTTTGTTTTTATCTGGCCAGAGCTTTGTGAATATGCTCTTTGTGGTTGTAGGACTGTGTTTTACTCTAGAAGACCCTCGTGGGATCCTCTGAGAGGCACGTTTAAGGCCATCCCTGACATCCCTAATTGGATATGAACTAATCATTGTCCTGCAGCGTGTGTGAAATCACAAAAAAACCAACATGTCTCTTGTTCAACAGTTGATTTATCTGCTCAAACGTTAATAAGAAGCTTCTTACATTCAGTAACGCTCCGTCTCCGTCAGCGCTTCTTGGAGGAAACAGGTTTAAATCTCTACAATCCACTGAGAATCAGACAAGACGACACAAAAACACTGTGACTTCGATCCAGTCTCACTCACCGACCAGCGGTATGGTGCCATGAACTTTCCCGTCCTGCTCCAGCAGCTGCTGCAGTCGTATCTGTCCAGCTGCCAGAGTCCTCCAGTCTAATCCTAAAGCCTGGTGCAGCTCCACAGTCAATGAGTATCTGTGGAGATAGTCGAGGAACCGGTCGTCCACGCTCACCGTGTACTTAGATGTGAAGCCGTATTTCGGTTTGTGGCCTGTGACCACCGGAGTGGAGTGCAGGTCGAACAGATAGAAGGAGTAGGTAAAGAAGGTGGAGGGTTCACCGTCACCCAGAGTCTCCAGGGCGGATGGAGATAGCGTGGCGCTGACTATCTGAAGCTCCAGGAGGTTTTCTCCACGCTCCAGGTGAAAAGTTTCATCCAACTCATCTGCTTCATCCTCATCTGTGATGTCTGGCTTGAAGACGTACGGTTTGGAGCCGTAGGCGATGTCCCTGAGCTGAGCTGAGGAGCAGAGACAGGAAAGAAACTGTTTGAGTTCATAGACTATCAAAGCTGATGGAGAACAGACACAAAAACAAAGAGGTTACACATCCAAACCTCACTGGATCATGGGATGTTTCCCACACAGCAGGGTGTCTCTATCTTTATGTTTTCAGCAGTCTACATTACAGTGTGAGAATCCACAGATGAAGATTTGGTGAAAGTTTGGATAAATACCTTCCAGTTTCTTGATCTTTGCTGCTCTCATATCCAGCAGCTGAGCCTGTCGTTCCAGCTTGCGCTCGTACTCGACTTTGTCACTGTCCATCTTCTTTAACACAGCCTCCAGCTCCGCCTCAGCACCAGGAGAACAAAAACACATCCCACTAAGCATTCTGTGCACACAGTCGTACAATGAGGAGACTTCCTTCATAAACCATAAAGGTTTCCTCCACCTTGTAGTCTTTGCAGATCTTGCTCTCCATGCTCAGGATGTTTCTGGTCTTCTCCAGCTCCTGAATGGTTTCAGCGTGAGCGGCTCGCAGCTCTCTGATGGAGCTCTCCATGTTGCTGCTCCCCTCCTCCTCCACCTCCTTCAGGAACCCCAGATCTCCACTCCTCTGAGATTTACGTGTCTGTGGGGGAGAGAGGTTTACATTTCAGAGTCAGGACAGAGACACAGTGAGAATCAGTGAGAAACAAGGATCATCATGAAAATATGAACACATGCAAATTATACCTGACCTAAACACACACACACACTCGTTTTATTAAATTATTATTAAATATGAGGTTTATTTTCCCACTGACCTTAATCTGCAGCAGTGCCTCAGTGATTTCAGCTACGTCGTATTCATTCTCCTAGAAAGAACAATTATGATTCACTGTAGATCTGACATGAATGGGCCAAGAACAAAAAATGATCTGGCTAATAGGCAAACAAACAAACGTAAAACTTCAACTGAATTCATAAGCAGCTTCAACAAACTTACTCTATATTAACATGTTATGAACAGACAATGTGTTACTACGAGCCCAGGTCCACAAAAGCTGGGACTCTACATAAAAACAGAACGCAGTGATTTGTAAATCTCATAAAGCCACAACAGAACATGTCAAATGCTTAATCTGAGAAAATGAAGAATAGAAAAAAAAAGAAGGTCATTTTGAAACTGATGGCAGCAACACGTCTCCAAAAACAGAGCCACATTCACCACGGTGCAGCATCACTTCTTCTTTTAACGTCTGGGAACTGAGGAGATCCGGAGAATGTTTCCCATTATTCCGGATACAGGATTCTAACTGATGTTGGTAAAAAGCCCCCCCCCCCAACCCAGTCATGTCTGGTTCTCTGACATGATGATTCTCTGAATCTTCTGATGATATCATGAACTGTAGATGATGATATATTCAAAGCTTTTGCAATTTTACATAGAGGAAGATTTTTCTGAAATTGTTTGACAATTAGTAGCTGAAGCTTTCCCACAGATTGATGAACCTCTGTTCATCTTTATTCTAGATCTTTTTATGTGCGATCATGTTACTGACCTGTTGACAATTAACCTCAGTAGATGCTAAATGTTTTTCCAGCTCTTCCTTTTTCAGCCTTCTGTTGCCTCTGTACCAAAGTTTTTGAGACGTGTTGCTGCCATAAATTTCTAAATCTTATTTTTTTCTGGTATGTTTTCTATGTGCTACTGTGGATAAAATCTGAGTTTATGAGAATCAGCAGATCACTGTCACTTGTTTGTTTGGTAACTTCATCAACAAGTCTGCTGACTTTAGCAGGAAGCTAACGTAGTAGGTAGAGAGTTTTCTGACACGCTGGATCCGAGTATTTTCTGCTTGTGACCTCTGATAAATGTGATGAAAACAGTGTGTAGCTGTGTCTCGTTGTCACGTTTCTGGTGTTTGTGAGTCGTTATCAGTTTTGTTTTCAGAATTGTTCCTCAAGGACAGAGCACAGGACCCGTTTACAGAGCAGACAGAAAACATTATTGACCTAATGGAACCTGGAACCTTTAATTTTCTGTAAAGTTTGAAAATGTGCCACCTTTTGAAAAAGTCTGTCACTACTGTTTTTATGCCTGATTTTGATGCACATGTGGTTTGATGATGTGTCCACATGCTTTCAGAGTGTCCTGTGTAAATCAATACTAATCTACAGCACATACATCAGGAGTATACAGAGCCTCCAGTCATGACTGATGTCCTTATGTGTGTGTTTTACTCCACTACACAGATGCAGACATTCACTACTGACAGTAAGATGCCAGCGTTTATTCTAAAATGAAGTCAACTCACCCTGCTGTAGAATTTCAAACGATCGTTCATTTCATCTATTTGTTGCTTCTGTTCTAGTAACTGGACTTGAAGCTTCTTATTTTCTTCTGTCAGCTTCTCATTTGTATCTGATGAAACAACCATATTAATAAAGTCAGGCCACAGATCTCTACAACTACATAAAAAGGAGGTACAGATGTACAGTGCTGTACATTCCTCTGTAGATCAGTCCTGCAATCAACATGCAAAAAGATCAGAATATAACTGAGAACCTCTCTCAGCCTTGATTTTGTCGAGGATTTCATTTTTGTCGACCAGGTCGGCCTTCAGCGCAGTCTCCAGCTGTGTGATCTGTAGCTTCAGCTGCTGCTCCCGAATCTGCCATTTCTGTTGCTGAGACACATCGAAGGCGCTGGAAACACACAACATACACAAAGAATATAAACAATGATAATAATTTGATGTGAGGATCGTGCATGAAGCTGTGAATGCTTTTAAAGACACAGATGAGTCGATTTATTCTATTCAGTTCTGCAGATGGAGAAAACAGTTTTTCAGTGTGGTCACAGAAGCTGCAGCTTCACCTGAAGCACCTGAGGCTTCTCACCTGTTCACCAGTTTCTCGTTGTTCTCCTTCAGCAGGTCCCGATCCTGCTCCAGTTCACCGATCCGCTCCTGTAACTAAACACACACAGTGGAAAAGTTTGAGTTTGATCCACACAACGGACCGATCACAGCCTGTTTACATAGTACACTCACACACATCTGTGCTTTAGATGTAAGGAACATAAGCAGATTCAGACATTTCAGACGCTATAAAAAGCTGAGCATCAGTGTCTGAACATCAATCAGCACTAACTGTTATAACTATTACGTTTCCAGTTTATTTCAATAAATAATTCTGAATTTACAGACAGTGCTGCACGATGAAAATGTTCTTTACCAACACAGAGCTTCGGTACAGTCTTGGTTAAATCTTGAGCACAATACATTATGTTAGGAGCATGTTAGAGAACTACCCTGCAGGTTTCAGGAAGTGAAATGTGAGACTGGGAGCCCACTGGTCACCTAATGGTTCATAACTACATCATCCCAGGTTTGAGTCCCACTGGGGACCTTTGTTACCTGTTACCCCCGGTCTCTCTCCCCATGTTTCCTGTCTGCTTCTCCACTGCACAGCTGTCAAATAAAAAAGAGATTCTGGAACAGCTACAACTGGGTGTCCGAATTAAACTTTTAAAGAATTTAAACAATTCTTTTATTCTAATTCTGATTAACAGTTTGATTAAAAGTGACACATTAAAACACTTATTTTGACTCTAATACATTTCCAACATAGAAAAAGCAGCATATTCTCACATCTGAGAAGCAAGAATGAAGCTGGAAAAGTAAAACCATTCAATGATCAGTAGTAGTACTCGGTAGTACTTTTTTTATTATCTGCTATTTGTTGCAGCTATTATCAACATGTAGGGACTCTGTTGTCCTGATTTAAGGGGGGTTTATTCCACTTTGAGGTCAAAAACAGAGAAGAGCCTGAGTGAGGTGAGTGACCACAGGATCCTCTGAGTGCTGAGTGTACAAACACTGGTGATGGGGGAGATTTAACCGTGGCTTGGAGGCAGAACAGAGTTTTAACCTTTACTGGCTGTAGACCTACAGCAGACCTTCCAAACATGTGTGGCATTTCACAGTTTTCAGAATAACCATGTAGTCCTGGTGTAGTGTCACCTGCTCCATCTTTATCTTGGATATGGTTGAACTCTGCAGCTGTTTCTCCAGGTCCAGACTCTTCATCCTCTCCTCTTTTAGCTGAGCCGACAGCTCATCGACCTTCAGCATCGCTGCATCGTGACTGAGCTTCAATGTTCGCTGACTCTGGAATCCACAGATTAACATCTTAGTAAAAATCATTTACTTTGATTCTACTTTTACTCAGCAACAGAAATTTTCCTTTCTGTTAATTAGAGCTCAGACACATTTTTACCTTTTATAAATCACTTTAATCAGGCTATAAACTGACGTCACACATCGATACAGCGCTTCTGACGTCTTCTTTACTATACTATATGTATGTACTATATATTTTTGTTTTATTATATTTTGTTTCCATTAATTCACTGCTTGGTCACTTTATTAGGTACATCTGTACAATGTAATGCAGTCCAGTGCGATTTTTTGTGTCACACACACATTTACTAAGTATAGTCACTTCAAGAGAGCTGAGAGCTGCCAGAGCTGAATCCAGTTTTTGCTGTTCCTGCAGGATTTCAGCTGTGAAGACATCTCACCTCTTGTAGTTGAAGAAACCGACCCTCCAGCTCTGTTACAGCGTTGGACCTGTCAGCCAGCTGCTTCTGCAGCTTCATCATTGTCACGTTGCTGTTGACATGTGACCTGAGGAAAAACAACACACGAGTTTTTCAGTGTGAAAAAGTGTTTTTCATGTTTGTGAACATACGTTTTTCAGACGTTTCTCTATTTGTGCATCAATATGATCTACGTATTTACAGTATAATTACAGTAATATTATTACAGAACATACAGCAGCTGCAGTGCAGCAAACTTCTGATTAATAAAGACATCCAAACGAAACCCATTAATACGTCTTACATTCACGTTCTGTATTCACCACAAGAATCATGGGGAAAGTTAATGTGGGAATAAAAACACTCCCCCTACACGTCAGGGTAAAGTTATTTATGAATCCTCCTACTCAGCTTTCAGCAGAAGAAGGAGTCAGACAAACGAGTGTTTGTTCAAATTATAACGACATGTTGTCATTTTTCTAATAGTAGAGTTTTGTAGTTTCACACAGTGAAAAGCTGAAATGTTGAAATCACTGAAACTTTTCAAATAAAAGGCAAAAACACAGGTGACAACTTTATGCTTTATATCAGTTCTAGGACTCTGGTCTTGTCCAAACAGTTTTTAATGAGCTCGGTGTCATGATGTGTTATTATTCTAAACCGTCTCCTCCTCGGTTTCCTAAGTTAAGAGTGTTGATAAATTGCTCTGACTTCTAGTCCTGAAAGTAGGAAGAAAACTGTCGCTTTTCGAGCTGGAAGTGACGTCTTCTCTGAGAGTCTCCATAAAAACGAGCCCTGGACACACACTGAAACCCAGTGTAGAAAAATGCTCATGTCTCACTGAGTTTTCAGATGTTATTGCTGCAGTTTTAGGTAAATATTTCTGACAAAGCCTACACACACACACACACTTCTTCCAATTTGGTCAGTTAACAAAGTTTTAAAGAGCAGGTTTTCATTAGGTCACAAACTTCAGTTTCAAAGGTTGAATCATTTTATTCTGTTCGAGGAGCATTGGCAGCAGAGTGAAGCGTGATCCTCGAGGTGGTGAGAGCAGTACTCATCACATAGCAGCTTTTAAAGCGTCAGTTTACACACATCATAAAATAACATTTACCTCAGCTTGGAGGTCTGTTGCTGTCGGACCTGCAGAAGCCTCTCTTCATATTCTGCCTCCTTGTTCCTCAGTTCCTCCCTCAGCAGCTCTGAAGCTGCCTCCATCTCCTCCATCTGGCTCTGCTGAGACTCTATCACATTCTCCCTGACACACAGACAAAAGAGCGCTTTTCTAGAAGTACTACATGTGAGCATACAGTGGAACATGTTTCCACTGGGAGAAAACATGAATTATTCAGGAATCATCTAACACACCTGTGAAGAACAGCGGATCATCTCCATAAATTCAATTCAAATAAAAGGAGATGACGACCTCTAATACTGAAATTGGATTTTTTTGTTTTGTTTACATGGATGATACATAGACCATGTCTGGTTTAAACGGTAATTTGTTTGGTGGAGGAGCTGATCGTGTGCCCCACTCACAGGTTGCGGATCTCTGCCCTCGCCTCCTCCAGCAGACTGTGTCCATATCGAGGCAGCTGGCCGGTCGGAGGTCTCCCACCTCCCTCCAAACTCCTCGTACCTGCAGGAGACACAATCAAATCTGTTTGGCTACAGAACATCTCAACTATGTTTCACTAGTTAAATTAACAAACGTGTCACTAAACCAACAGCAGGTTTAAAGATGAACACATCATAATATGGTCTGACTATCTGAATATGTGTAACTCACTTTTCGGTCGTGTCGGGGAGGGAGATGAAGAGTCGTCCCTCAGCTTCTTTAACCCAGAGTTGACTCGTGACTGGACGTGTCCGTACGCTGACCTCCTGCTCTGCGAGTTCATAAGTTGCTGTTTGGCCACGAGGAGGCGCTGTTTCAGTCCCTCTTTCTCAGTTTGCAGTCCGCGGATCTTCTCCTGGAGCTCCTCCATCATCTCCTCCATCTCTACATCTCGAACTCTGGACACCGGATGGGCTCCGCCCGCTGCCAGCTGCTCCATGCGGCCTCTGTCCTTCACCAGCCTCATTAACTTTGTGCCGAGCCTGAAGGTGGAGGAGGAGCAGACGGATGGTCACATGTAAAGATTGATGACTGTCTATGTCCGCAGCTTCACTTCTGAACTCTCTGCAGGAACTATCAAAATACATCATGGGAAATGTAGGAAACTAATGTGCCAAAAAATCTCCTTCTTTCAGCTCATAAGATGTGATTATTTGGTGCATTGACAGAGATTCTTCATTCTTTTCAGAATGGTATTAAGGGTTTCTGACAAGGTACATGGAGAAGGAAAAAAGTCTGTTCTTGTCATTGGCATTAAAACTCTAAATGAACTCATGTAGCTGACTTTGTTCACTTGTTTGTAGTCAGGCCTGGTGTGTGTGTGTGTGTGTCTCACTTCTTTATTTTGTCATCCTGTTTGTGAATATGCTGTTTGAGGAGCAGGGTCTCGTCATGGAGGCGCAGGAACCGGTCCTCCAGCTCCTCTCTGGACACCCGAGAGATGTCCTGTCGTGCCCGAGCATTTTGATTCGCAGACAAGTCTGTAAAAAATACAGTCTGATTTGTTGTCTTTACAAATTAAATCATGTATGTGATGATAAATAAATCGAGATCCTGAGAACATAAATGTAATAAAAAAACCACGGATGTGAATGTCTTGACAACAATTAGAGGACCCACAAGTAACAGAGAAAAGCATCACAGACCTTGAGGAGAAGCTGCGAAACGGGACAGGTTGACTGTAATGTCTCTGACTGGGACATCTGCTGCTGTCTCGTCCAGCACAGTGGACATGTTTCAACCTGAAAATGAAATGGTTCTTTATTCAGCACCAGAAATTTAAAAATGTCTTTTCACTTCATCAGTCATCTTACGAAAATGCTGGGTTGTTCAAAAGTCCTAAATTAATACAAAGCGATGGAAAAAATGATGAGCCAAACCCAATTTAAAATCGATTATTATAGACTAATGAACCTGTGGGAGTCAAAAGATACAAGACAGAACAAGGCATAAGACTTTTTGCTGACGATGTGTGTGTTCTGATGTGTTCGGCTCACCACACAACCCTAGAGCCTTTTATTTTTATATTATTTAAACGTTTATTGATGAAAAGTTCCCCAATGCCACAGCCGGTGCATTTCAACTTTAAAATTTAACTAAACAACACACTGCTTTGTGTGTTACCTATATCCCGAACTGACAATGGCTTCTCGTGATTCTTCACTGTTTTGAGTCATTTGTCTAAAGTCATACTGACATTACTTTATTCGCCGAGCAACAAAAAATTGGCAGAAATTAAACGGAGTCTGGCGTCATGTGCTCTACACTGATTTGTAAAAGTTGGCGTTATTTGAGATAACTAGAATTTATGGAATAAACCTTAACGTCAGGTAAAGAAAATCAAAGCCGGGTAGAAAAGTGCAGGTGGTTTGGTTTTTGTTTTGGTCCCATCAAATTTCAAACTTGCGGTGAGTTAGCTAACGTTAGCTAACAGCTAACGCTAGCTTCCCTCTGCTCACTTGATGCAGCTAACGGACTAGCTCACTCTTCTAATTATGATAATATATCACAGGTGTGGCATTTAAATCTTCATATTGAAGAAACCGTTCTGTAAGAAATTAAACGATTACTTTTTAAGCATTTCTTACCTTTTACGACGACTTTATTCAGTTCAGATGAATGGTTGCTACAGAAAACATAACAGTTCGTCATGTCGTTATGAGGCCACTACGCATGTGCCACGTGAAGAGACTTCTGGGAAATGTAGTTTTCTTTGAACAGCAAGCTTATTGCAACTGAAGGTGATTTTATCTGCTTGTTTACTTAACTCTTGTACTTTGACACCAGACAAAAGATGAAAACTGGTTTATCACACTTAAAAACTAAGTAAACTAAGAAAGATGCTGTGATTCTGTGTGTATCTGTGATTTTTACTTTCTTTAGTAGATTTCCATTGCTGTGGTCCCTCGTTCTGTCTTCAGCAGTGGTGGAACGTGAATAAACGTACTCATGTACTGTACTTTGCTTCCATTTGATGCTACTTATACTTTGACTCCACTACAGTTCAGGTGAAAATGTAGTACGTTTTACTTTTTACATTATAGCCTATTTCAAAACCTACAGTTGCTTTTTACTTTTCAATTCACAATTTCACATTTACCAAACATATGATAAATTACTACGTTATAAACTTATCCCTTACTCAAGCTGAAGTACTAGGCACTAGTGCAAAAGAGTACTTTAAGTACAAAGGTCAGGAGTAAAAGAAACATGAGGGACCTCAAAGTTGTACTCACATATGCATGGTACTTGAGTAAATGTACTTATTTTCCATCACTGCAATAAAGTGACAGTCATCCCAGTAATTCACTCTGACGGACACTATTCTGTTCGTAAAGAGTACTTTGCTTTTATAAGAGTACTTTGCTGTACTTCTACTCTTGCCTGATTTTGAATGTAGGACTTCTACTTGTACTTCTTACAGTGTGGTACTTTACTCTCTTTCTTTTTTGTCTTTTAGCACCAGCCTGAACACTGGCTGTTGTTCCTGTGCTCCACCACACACAACCACACGTACATTTACACACATGTACTACACACACAAGTCATCGCTCATAATTATGTTCTATTCTTACTTTTGCCACTTTTTGTAAAATATCTCTGATCCTCCACCTGTTTCCAGAGTTCGTCATCAGCTCTGTGACAGTCTCTCAGCAGCGACACTGGGCTGATTTGAGGACTTTGTCAGACCTGACTCTACATGTGGGCCCATGTATGAGCAGTGTGGTGGTCAGTTGGTTCACTGGTACACATACATCCTGGGGAAGTTGACAGGCACGCTGTCAGATGCTGTCTGGCTTTCATGAATTGGCAATGGGTCTAATTTAACAGGCAGAGATGAGTGTGCTGGCTGGACAGAATGAGTTCACTCTACATGTCAGGCTCCTGCCTTGCTGCACAGCGAGCACTGGGCCATGACAGTCTCCCATCACTGCAGCTACTTCCATCCTCAACCTTTGACCCCTCCCCTCGTCTCTTCGGGCTGAGGCGAGCTGGGACGGCGGCCGACTGGCAACGGAGCAAAATGTGTGTCTGTCAGAGAGTCAGTCTGTCGTTGAAATCTATGATGCCTGCTGACGTTTTGTTCAGCAGACCATTCCCGCTCCTGTGCAGCAACTGTCAAATGCGTAAGCAGAGGAGGCTCCATCTCACCCCCCAGCCCATTGTTATATAGGCAGATTTCCCTCCAACATGCCCTGTCCTGACTTTTATTCATGGTATTCAGATGAGCGTCACAGGAGGCGGCAGGTCAGGACGAGTCATACAGTTCAGAATTATCTGAATATAATGTGGTGTGATGTTTGATGGTTTGTGAGAATTTCCTCTGTTTGACATGTAACAGTACTAGAGCTACTGTTTCTATACACGCAGTATATATCACTTCCCAAGTTATTATGTACGCCTGGATAAAACTAATCCAGTATCACACAACAGTCCAGTCAGCTTTATTGAATCTGTTTGTGTTGATATATTTTAATGTAAAAAGAGAAACAAGGAGCCATTTGAGGTTTCTCCCACGTGTCTCAAGGACGACTCCCGTCTCACCAGTTTCTCCTGATTCATTTTAGGAGAAACCGAAACGAAATTGAAACTGAAACAAAGCTGAATTGAGAAAATGTAGGAACATTTTCCTCTGGCAGATGTCGGTTGGTTTCCTGCATGATCCACAGTGTTTGTAAAGGATTAATGTCAGGACTTTGACTCAGTCATTCCACAACATCACATTTGTTCTGCTTTAACCTTTCTTTGGTAGAACCACTTGTGTGTTTATGGCCGTTGTCCTGCTGCATGATCCACTTTCTGCTGAGCTTCAGTTCACTGATGGAGTCCTTCACATTTGTTCGTACAACTCAGAATCCACAGCTAAGACAAGTCGTCCTGGTCCAGAGGCAGCAGATCAGGTCCAGATCATGACACTGACACCACCATGTTCCACAGGCGGGATCAGGTTCTTATTCTGGATGCAGAGTTTGGTCATCACCAAACATCACAGACTCTCAGAATAAAAAGTTTCTACTTTGGTCTCATGAGTCCACAGAACCTTCTTCTAGTAGTTACTTTCAAACTACTGTATTTAGAATATTTGTTTCGCCTGTTCTCACAGCTCAAAATGATCCAGTTATCAGTCACAACTTAATGCAGTTCTGTACTGAGAGGCTGCTAAGAGAGAAAACATCAAGACTAATGCACACAGAGAAAGAATAAAAGATCACAATTAATAAAACTAATTAATATAAAAAAAATTAATGGTAAAACAGACACTGGCACGTAAAACATGTTAAAACAAATACATTCTTCTTCTTGAATGATGAACAAGTTAAATATTCTTAATTAAAAGTCAGGCGGGTTAAAGCATCAGCACCTTCACTTGTTGTCAGATGCTCAGACTCACAAAAACTAAAACCTGCTTCACCAAAACAACGTGAACAGTTTCAGTCTCGTGCCAGAGGATCTGGGAGGTCGTCCTGGTTCAGATGCTGAAAACCCAGGAGATATAGAGACAGTAGAACCACTGTAAAAACCAGGAAGCAAAAGAATTTTAAATTCAGTCCAGAGCTGAAAGGAAACCTGAGTAATGTCTTTAAACATGTGTCAGCTCTGCAGACCTGTGGTAGGTCATCTTCACACAGATGTAAAACTGAAGGAGACTTTACAGAGAAGAGCAGAAATAAATTATTATTTAATTGTTGTTCTTTTTCTTTACTTAACATACATTAAGTTCCTTGTCAGAGCTTCCAGCCTTGGTTTAAACCAACAGTGTCTCCTGCTTTGGTTGACTCACAGTAAACCTGAGCTGCAGCGTTGCATTTCTGCATGTTGTGACTGTTTCAGCAGCTTTAAGGTAAAAATTATCCAATGATTAAAAGATGGACACAAGCAAAGGTTGGACAACAGCAGGATGTTTTTCTCACTAATCTCTTAACCCCTCAGGATTATCTACTGAGTAATCAGATCCTTTAATACAAGTATCTCTGCTGCAGTGTAGAAATATCCTGTTTCAAGTAAAAGTCCTGCATTAAATATATAGAAGTATGAGACACAGTTAGCATCAAGAGAAAAGTTATGATGGCAGGAGAGTAAATGATGTGGTTTTAAAAGAGTAGCCTTCGTTTATAAAGACAGAAATAACTTCTTTTAATTGTTCAAATTACTTTAAAACCTGGAAATATGATAGAGATGTGTCAAAATATAATATACACATAACTGTGGGAACATAGGAAAACAGTTCACATCCAAACATTTTAAATTTATATTCTGACCAAATTTCAAATAAATTGAAATAGATTTAATAGTTAGACTGATTTTTAAGACCCATCTCCCACTGAAGCGGAGTCTTTTGTTTTATTAACCTGGACCCAAGTATCTGAGCAGGAGGAGAGATACGTGAATCCCAGATGTGACACTAGGTGGCAGTTGGTCGACACGACTGAGGAGCTGAACGTCTCCTTCCTCCTCCTGTAGAGGAACAGATTACAGGAACAAGAGCATTGATCTACTCTGACAAACATTAATACGTATTACTACACATTCACATGTTAGCCTGTAGTAAAACCTTTATTCTCTCTGCTCAGCAGCATGTTGTTAAGTCTCTGGTCTGTGGAGTAAAGCAGTAAAATCACACTCATGAATAAACATGATACACACTCTTTATGAAGAGAGCACAGAGATGGTGGAGTCTCGTGTGGCGTTTGAGGCCCTTGTAAAGATTAGCACAGGACCCGAGGAGGGGCTGAACTCAGACAGGTAAGTTTAAGATTGGGGGGGTAAAATGGAGTAGAGGGACTGCGAGGCTGGAACCAATCGACCTCCTGAACAACAGGTGGCGCTCAATCTTGGATGGCAGCTGAAAAGGTCTGAGTATGAACAGGTTCGCTTCTCTGAAGATGGTAGAAGCCAGTATGAAACCCTCCTTGTTGTTATCAATGGATGGTGACTCAAGCTAAGCAGGAAGCTGACAGTCAGGAGAGAGGTGGTGGCAAGATGGCAGCCTCCAGGGTTGGCGTCTGCAGCGTGGTCACTGGTGAGAGAAGAGTGGAAAACACACACACGAAACAGCAGACAGCCTCTCAGCACTTGTCTTCCTTCACACAGAGAACAGAGACAGAATCCGAATCACACAGAGGCAGAGAAAGCAGGACGACAGCAGTCCACAGTCCACAGTCCCAGAAACAGATCAAAGGTCCAGAACATGGGGCCAGAGGCAGATAGTTTCCAGGACCAGGCACAGACTTACAGTACTGATGATTTAAATTAAAACAGGAAGTCCAGATGGTGACCATGACCACCTTGCAGACAGCTGCACATTGTATTTGTTTAGCTCAAGGCTCTAAACATCAAGAATCAAAATGATCAAAAATCAAACAATCAAGTTTCTGTCGTCTGTGGACACTGTGGAAGACGTCCCTCTCTCCTCCTCAGTGCAGGAACAATTAGACGGCTCCTGCGTTCAGAATCAGTTTTCACACAGTTTTTACAGGATCACTGTCGGAGTGATGGAGCAGCTGCTTCCTTATGTAGGAGGGACTTTACTAGCATCTGTGCAGGGAAACGAGAACATTCAAACCTCCTTCTGTGAGCGTGTAGGTGGACTGCAAGAGGCAGGTTTATGATTTATGGACGCGCTGACATGTTGCAGTACACAGTAGTGTTATCATGTGTTCTTATCACACCAATAACTCTGCTTCAGCAGCACCGGCAGAAACAAGCTGAAGTGAAACAGGAACAAGCAGCTTGTGACAGAGATTTCTAACACTTATCTGTCCCAGCAGTGTCATGTTGAGAATAAGAGCAGTAGTTTAAAAGTCTCAGACGTTTGTTGTCAGTGTCGTCACATTAGTGAGTTGTTATTTTAACAAACCACGATTTTTCCCTAAACTGAAGTCGCTTTTGTGCCTAAACTACATTTGTGCATAGTCTCTTCCTAGGACACGTAGTACAGGCCACAGAAGAGCAGAAAATCACTGACGTTCACTGCGTCCTCCAGCTTTATCCTGAATATTAAGTTAATATCAAAAAGTGTAAAGATGACGACACTGCAGCCAAATACTGCTGAGGCACAGGTGAAGAGAAGGAGGAACCACTCGTACACTAACCTCAGAGAAGGTAAACTCTGTGTAGTCATGATGGACAAAGGCTGAGACACAATAACGGCTTACTGAGCCGACCAGGAGGTGGAGCGTGGTGGACTGACCCACACCTGTGGTCCTGACTTTTAATGGACTGATAACAGTCAAAGCACTGAGTGTGAAACTATATGATGAATGTGGAAACTTGATAATCTCGTGTTAGTTAATTGGCCTCTCGCTCACACACACCAGCAGCAGCAAGTCGCTGGGAGCTGACTGTCATCAAACTGCCTGACCTGCAGCACCACAAACAAGCACCGTCACGTTTTCAGGATCTTGGTATCGACTTGGTACCGAAGTATCGGTTCTCGTCACATCTCTGAACTTTGATAGGAGTGAACCAGGTGCCGTCGTGTAAGGGGGTGGGGCTTGCTCAGGAGGTGGAGTCAGCAGGTGGAGCAGGGTGTCCACTGATTGCACGCTTGGAGGTTTACTCCTCCGGTCTTCCTCCTGCCAAAGTGTCCATGAGCAAGACACTGAACCTCCAAGTTACTCCTGGTGTGTAAGTGAGTTTGGAAGCAAACGAGTAAACGTGATCTGGGTTCTAGTTTTCCTAAATCAGCCTCACAGACCTGCTTCATGTTTCTCAGCACGACTTTAGACATGTTCCACTGACTCGATTGTTACCACTGATGCCACAGTTACAGAGGGTTCTCACTGTGACCCCCCCACCCCACCTCCAGCTCAGTCCACATGCAGCATATTGTGTGTTCAAGGATCCGTGGAGCTGCTCATTAATTATGTTGAAGGTGAACTGTGACTTGGGGATTGCTGGTTATGAAAATTTCATCAATCTGGTGAGTTGGGACGGTGGGGGGGGCACCAGCTGCTCCTGTCAGAGGCCACTTCTGGTGGATGAGCAGGGGGTCAGATCAGGAGGGCCGGGCGGGGGGGGGGAGTGGAGAGCAGGAGGGGATGTGTGTGTGT
>JAUMHL010000027.1:25897352-25921073 GCA_032362345.1 Sandelia bainsii
GGACAGAGGAGCACGTTCAGCCAGAGACTGATCAATGTCAAGTGCTCCACAGAGACACAGGAGATCATTTCTGCCTGATTAATAAAGTTTTTTTAATCTTGAATGCTGTGTGTATTGAAGGTTTTGCTGGGGAGACCAGAGGAAGCAGGTGGTGTCGTCTGTATGAATCATTCTTAGAGTGAAAGCAGAAGAAGACTGCAGATATACAAACTGTAAACAAGTGTTTATAGCTGCTTCTAATCCCGAATATGTCTGATAAAGATGTTGTGCATGGAGACACTGCCGCTGGTTTGAATTCACTCAGCGTCTCTTGCAGCTATAAATACATCTGTCAGTCCGTACACGTGGACCGTAATTGGCCCAGAACATCTCAGCACAAAACTTTCACAGCGTCTCAACTTTAGCTGTCCTCTAAATTGCTGTTGACACCGTGGAGAAGCGTCTAATATCAATGTGTAATGGGTTCTGATGACAAACTACATGGTTGGAAGACCATGTAATCTGCCCTCAATTAATTAAAGCACACAGGGCTTTGCAGCCCATCGACTGCCGGCCACGCTGAAGCAGCTGCCACTAAACGGCTCCACCCGCCTGCTGCTGTCAACTGGAAAAGATTGAGCTGCTACGTGAGGAGGAAGGCGCTGAGCTGAGGCAGGCAGATGCTACGAGTGTGTGTGTGTGTGTGTGTGTGTCCTCAGAAAACATCTGCACATTGACTGAGTTAATTACCTGCACCAGCTCCTCCGTCCATCAACACCAACTCATTCCCACACACTGAGAATAAAAACAACAATTAAGTCACAAACACACAGAGGAGCTGCACATTAGATCCACAATGTCAGCAATTTAAATCAATTTAAAGGGACAGTTCACCCAAATCACACACTAAACCCAGACTTTTTCGCTGATGGTATCAGACCAGAAGCAGGTTTTTTGTTGAGGCCTTGAGATTTTCAGCAGTGATCCAGATTGAAGTTTCTATATTCAGCTGGTTTTCACATGTTTGCTGGCTCTGGTTGTGTTTTACATTTTTAGAGAAAATACCACACTACATTTGTAGTGTTTTGTCAGTGTGTGTTTGTGGTCACTTTATGTTCCTTTGCTTTATACTTCAAGTATTTAATACTTTTAATTTAAGTAAAAGTGCAGCTCATCAGCCAAACAGTGGTAACGTTACTCTCACAGCCGTGTGTCCTCCTGCTGTGTTAGCCATGCTGCTAGCATACGTGTATATATATATATATATTTATATCTATACAGAAAGGTGAATATACTAAAATTCCACATTCATTAAATAAAAGACTTTGTGCATAACATCAGTATTGAATTTAAGATTGGATACTGATAAAACTTCTCGTCTGTGTCCACAGATTGTAGATGAGACCAGCACAATGCTCCAGCGCTTTATGCTAACATCCTCGATCTGACCCTCCCCCACTACGGGATTGGTCAGTTGCAGGTTGAATTCTATTGGCTGGTTAGGTTTGTAAGGCTCGTTTATCCCAACAGAAAATCCAGGTGTGAAGTTTTAAGAGCAGCAGCAGAGTTTAAGGAGAAAGGTTTGAGCAGGAAACCTGAGAAACAGAAACTCTGGGAGCAAGAATCCAGTTTTGGAATAAATGTGGGTGTAAAGAAAAGCTTTTGAGAGAAAGCTAAATAAAATCATTGAAATATTTTCTCAAATGGAGAAACAATGAGAAGATTCCCTTCACACTCCTGCTGTTCCACTTTGTCAGACTGAACATTATGTGTTTCCTCTGCTCTTGTTTTGGAATAAAACTCCTCGTTCCTCCACTCGTCCTCATCTTTTCCTGCTAAACTCCTTAACTAAGGAGACAAACATCTTCATTTCTTAAATCCCAGCTTCGGTTTTCTCCTCGTAATTAAAATGCGAGGAGTCTGCAGCTTTGCTCGAGCTTTGATAAGAGCTATCAGTTTGGAGTTACTTTGGCTATTGATTTGATTAAGAGGCTTATACATTGTTTAATGAGTTTTCCACTCCACTGCTCCCCGTCTAATCAGGAACGCTGCCAGGTCCTCTCTCCCTCCTCCCGTCTGTCTCTCACATATCCAGCAGGCTGCAGTTTAAAAAGACTAATGTTCTTATTCTGTGAACTTCTCATTGCATCACATGTGAACTGAGATTAGATCATTCTTCCAGGATTTGTCTCCTGTTTGTTTAACTCTTTATTAGCTTTCTACAGCGAAATGGAAATAGTTTCATCTTTACTAATTGTTATTAAATCTAATTTAAACACAGTCTCTCATTTATCTCTAATGATTTACAGCATCACATATTTAGATGTCAAAATGAGACTCCAGGGCAGCGTTTGATCAAAGATTATTTCATTTGAAGGAAACAGACAGAGACAGTGATGACGGCACTGACAGTATTACAGATGTAACTGACATAAACTCTCTCGTCAGGTCCACCTGGATGTAAACTGTGTTCACAGACGACCGTTGGCGGCGCTGCCGTTCTCTCTCACAACATGTCACTGCCTGAGAAACTCATTCAAATATGTTTATGTCCAATGGACCAGATCACTTTTGAATTCTGACTGAAGAGCCTGTGAGGAACCCTCTGCAAAGGTTTGCCGTTCCCACACTTTGCTACTGGAGCACTGTACTGATTTTTATTTTATTTTAAACAGGTATGTCAACCCCCTCACTGTTCTTTTGCTTATATTTGTTTTTGGTTTGACTGTTTATAAGATTGTGTAACTGTATCTTTGTGTTCACTGTTTCATTGTGTTTCATATAAAATATAAAAATTACCACTGGTAGCTTTTAAGAGCAGATTGCTGGTTAAAACGTGTTAATATGGAATTCTAACTATATGATAAGCCTGTGATTTATTTTGTGTTATTAAACCTTGTATGCTGCATCAAGGGTTGTGATGCAGTCAGTCTCCTACAGGCCTTGTTGAGCAGAGGTGTGCATGTGGAAGCCTGGTCAAACAAAGCTGCTCTACTGGTTTCACTTTATTTCACACACAAAATAAAATCCCTCCCGGGTGGCAGGACGGCACTTGTCCTCCCTTCATTCCCACAACACAACACAACACAACACAACGTTTTTCGGTCAGAAGTGTCTGTGGATCCAGCTACACTAACAGTGAGAAGTTAAAGGTTTGTTGTTGACCTATTACAAGCTGTCAGCTGCTCTCAGATCAGGGATCTACCTGCAGTGGCACTGAAAAGATGAAATATGTTAATGTCCTGAATATTATCACACTGACTTCGGGCATAGAAGGGAACCAGTGTTACAGCTTATTTTCACAGTAGGACGTTTGACGTGGAGGTGGTGGAGGACTGGAGGACAGCAGGTCACCGGTTACCAATCTACAGCCTTTCACAGAAGCCAGAAAAGGAAGAAATGCAGATCTACTTCTAGTTTCTGGAATTCTAAACACTGAAAGAGGAAAATGTGAAAATAAAAGTGTCCTGACCTGTAAGGAGCTGATGCTGTGACCTGCAGGTCTATAAAAGCTGCGCTGGGTCGTGACAGACGCCGAGAGATTCACCTCAGTCAGAGACGCCTGTGGATGTGTGGCTCTCTAAGACCATATATAATGCAGAGGATCATTTAAGAACCAACGCCCCGCCCTCTGTGATGGCTCTAAGCACCTCTGCTATGAAAATGGCCCTCGTGCGGTGCTCAGTCCTCGCCATGATTGACAATTACAGCTGCATAATTCTGCCGCTCATCGCGCCCGTCTCCTCCGTCACTCTGCAGGCCCGAGTGGCAGCAGACAGATAAGTATGTCATAAATCAGGGCGGGGGCCCTGGGGGCCCTCTGGGGAGTAATCTCCCCGTGCCTCGCCAGTACCAGCCACTATTCATCATTAGATGGAGAGTCACTCACAGGCTGTTTAGCGGCGGTGACAGGGCGAGTCGGAGGAGGCAGCGGGAACAAAGCCCTGCTCGCCGCCGCCAATAACCCAGCGCTCGAGATGAGATTGCCTGTTTTCCCTCCCCCCGCTCCAGCTTATTTTTGTCCCGTGGAGAGATAACTGGATCTGATGTCGACAGCGTCCCGTTTTTCTCCCCGGTGTGAGCCTCCTGAGTTATTAGCAGCCTTCAGCTGCGGCGCTTCTCGCTGTCACTTTCGTTAGCCGCAGCCAGCCTGACAGTTGCAAAGTTAATTAGCCGCGCTAATGGGAAGCCGGTGTTTGGCCGGATGTGACATTTGAGGTGTGTGGAGAGAGAGAGAGAAAACAAACAAACAAACAAATCAAGCATTTCATTAGCGCAGTGTGACAGCTCCAACAGGCCTGCTGTTTGTTTGCAGCCTGTAATGAACTTCTTACTGCCTGCTGAATCTTTACTCCCAGCACTTATTAATGCCAGTACAAATAAAATCACACACATTAATAATTTAGCAGTGTAGCAGCACGCAGCACACTGAGATAATGATCAATGGGGCATGAAAGCTCGGCGCTGTGTGACCGTCCTGATTATATTTACTGCGCCGCCGTTGTCAGTTCCTGTCACTCGGGTGGTAATGAGAGCAGGGGAGGCCGCCAAATATTACCTGCCCGTCGGGGGGGAGGAGCTGAGAGTAATTAGACGGCCGAGGTGGTGACAGGAGGAGAGCGACGCCACGGACTCTCTGTGTTCATGTTTGTGAGCTGCAGCAGGAAAACATCAGCGGGACGGCGTGTGACAGGTGACTGCTCCTGAGAGCCGGTGAATACAGTTACAGTGACTCTTTGTAAGGCAGCAGTCAGTTACTGTTTGAAGTGAAATGACTGAGCTCCACGCTGCAGGTGTCATCTGACCTGCTCCTCCCGACTGGTCCAGGACATCGTCCACTCTGTCACTGCGAGGAAAAGTGAAACCAGCTCTTTGTCATTAAGGTGAGAGACTCTGCTGGACTCACTGATATGACAGGAAAAAGCAACACGAGTCATGATACTGTAACAAACACACACGTACAGCATGTACACAACACATTCGTTTCTTTTGTTCATTGTAACTGTAGAAATGATTGATTATGATGACTGTTTTCAGTTTCTAAGTTTATAATGATTTGTTACAAAAAGGTCATTGTGTTTGCAGTGTAGCTGCACAGAAACATTTAGGAGACGGCGTTGCTGGAGTTTACCCTCTGACTGTGTCTCAGAGAATAAAATGTTGGGTTTCTGCTGATCCAGAGTCTGATCCGGATCCTGATCCTGGTCTTCTCCTCCAGTCAGTGCAGATTAAATCGGTGACTCAGTGAAGTTTCCTGAATCTGATTGACTGTGTTTTGCTACTCTGATATTTACTGATGACAAACTGTCAGAGATTTTACTGAACTCAGAGTCTCTCTAATGTTCTCCGTGCAGCCCGGCTGTGAAGGAGAGCCGCTGTTAGAGTTCAGAAAAGACAGGATCACATCCTGATCTGATTTATTTTAGCTGATCCTTTACAACCTGCACATATCTGCCTGACACCTTTGTGCTTCTGGATGCAGAGGAAAAGCTCATTCACTTCACTTCATGTCCTTAACCTGGATACTTGGAATCCAACTCAAAAAGCTTGTGTGAATTCTATATGTTTTCACAGTGTAGTGATTAATGCAGCAGAGTCCCGCAGGAGAAAACTCGACAAATAACACGAATATTTAGCTGTTTGCTGTATTTACATATTATCTGGAGCTGGTATCTGAGGCCTCCAGCCTCTTCTCCTGACCCCGGTGAAGGCCCAACATAATGTTCCGCTTTGTCACAGACAGGAGAATTAGAGTAAAACACGGCACTATGGTCCTGCACTGCAGCACATTCTCATGATAATTAGGGTGATTTCCCTAATCGCGTTCACTGTGTTTGTAGCCTGGACTGAACACAGCTCAGATCTGCTAGTTAACCACTCACAAGTGACTCTGCCTCATTGCCCATGAAGCTGCTGGCTCAACGAGGGCATAAATCAAACGACAGCTAATTTAGCTCAGAGAGGGAGTGATAGAGCTGCAGCTGGGTCGCTCACATCATAATAAGTGGGAACCAGGCTTGAGCCACTGTCACAACATGTATGTTTCAAATGTAAATACAGGCTGTGGGTGTGCCGCGCCATACGCTGCCTTCATGCAACATTAGCTGCTGCTCCCTGAGCTCAGCCTCGGTCGGGACTCAGCACACACACACATCAACACACATCTGTGTGCTCTGATAACTGATGGCTATTAACACAGTCAGCGTTAAATATGCGAGCTGAGCCCAAAGTCTGATGTATGCACCCGTTCACCGACCGTAACCCTGACACATGTGGCGGCAGGAGGACTGTGCTACCAGTACAACAGTCTAAAAGTACTCCTACAGTATTAAAGTATTCAAATCAGATTTCATTTATATTTTGTCACATTTCATAATTCAAGGTGCTTCACATCATAACAGAGCAATGAAATTAAACTAAAAGGGGCAAAGCATGCACATAGAGCTGCTTTGGAAAGTAGTCAGAATTACATTACTGCAGTAACTGCACTTAGTTTCTTTTGAGGTCTGACGTCATGTGATGCAGGGGCTGAATTAAGACACAATGTGAGCTGATGGACAGAGGTGGTAGAAGTACGCAAACACAGTACTCAAGTAAAACTGCGAGTAATTAACAAAAAGACTCCACTAGAGGTGGAAGTACCACTGGAACTTCTTTACACAAGTAAAAGTACATGTAAAGTAAAGTAAATGTACTTAGTTACCTACTGTCTCATGAGAGTGTTAATGAATCAGAAGATAAACACAGTCCTCTCTTCTCTGTGTGTCACTTTTCTTTCTTTATCTAATAGAGAAGATGACACAAGCGCTGTGGCGGCATGAGAAGGCCTCCGGGGGGAAAGTAAGAAACACACACATAATAAGCATAAAGGCAGAAATGGGAGCGGTGGTGTGTTTGGCTGAGAGTGATGGCCGGCGTGTTGCTTATCAGAGCTCTATAAATCTCCTCGCCGCAGCCGGAGATGAGGCCTGTTATCACAGCGAGGCAGAGGCGATGAGGCTGCTGCCTGACAAAGGGGGGGCATCTCAGCCTGTGATTTATCGATGGAGGTGGGTGAGAGCAGCTATTCAGCCAGACAAGATGCGAGGAAATGGAAAAATAAAGGAATTATAGAGAAAGAGTGTGAATGAGGAGGAGGGCAGGAGGGGAATAGAAATGTCCACAGAGGGTTCGAGCAGATAGAGGTGTGGATGGAGGATTTTCAAAAATGAAGTGTGGGTAGAGTGAAGCTTAAATGCTCATGTGTATCAGTGACTGTAAGGATTAAACCAACACTCCTACCTGCTACAGGTGGGACTGGGACGTGCTGTCCAGGAACAGGTTTAAGGCCAAAGAGGTTTTCACATGGAAGGAGACACCAACATGCTGAGCTTCTTCTCCAGGACATTTCTCAGACACAAAGCTCCAGAAAACGTTTCGCTGACTGAATCATTCTCCTTCTGTCCTTCAGCTCCTGGTCTGCAGAAGTCGTCCTGCTGAAAAAGTGGATGAGAGCAAGTGCAATGAGAAGTGTAAAAACATAAGTAAAATGAGTGGAGTTCTGCATGTGAAGGATGATTGATCTCAGCATCATCAGTCTTATTGAGTTTCAGTTCTTTCTGTTTTCTATCTGTGCTGTAATTACGGGGAAAGCCTGAACGCTCGCGCTTCAAAGCTGCATCACCAGATAAACATTTGTTTCTGTCTGACAACAATTATTCATCAGATGCTAATTTCATTCGACAAGTTCCTCAAAGGGAGCAGGAACGAAGGGAACATATGTCATCTGTTTGATTCCATCTGAGGAGCGCAGAGCTGCGACTGATCAGGAGGAAACTGGCCTGTTTCTGTTTCTGCTGTCGGCCGCCGTGTTTCCACCAGAGCTGAGGATGAGAAGTCAGCGTGTACGTGACAAACCTGAACGAGACTGCAAACTTGTAGATGTTCAGCACAGGTGACATGATATGGGATGTGTTTTATAGACGCTGCTGCGTCCTGATCAAACCCAAAGCTCAGTTTCAGTGTAGTGGCCAGATGTGGTACTGCAGCGTCCACACTGATCGTGTGACTCACTCTGGCTCAAAAAGCATTTTTTCCACAGAGAATCATTTAAAAAGAGCAGCTATAAAACCACCAATACATCAGTCAGAGTCAGATTAATTTGGTCCAGTATCATTTGGAAAGTTGAGAACAGCTGCTGGATTATTTTCACTTGTCCTCATTCAGGTGTGCAGAGAAGGTCACAGACGTGGACGTGTGAGGATCATCTGGGTCATTTTAAAGGCTGAGATCCAGAAGAACAAGGTGCCACTGAGCAACGTTCACAGGACTCAATGGGCACCATGTTTGGACCTGGTCCACACTGAAGGAGAGGACATAGCATTAGAAGCAGTTTATTGTGAACCCCAGCGGCCATTTGAAGTGTGTTTTTAGTTCAGTCTCTCTGTTGTTTTTGTCTTGTCTGTGACCTGTGACCTGTGACGGGGCCTCAGGCTTCTGTTTTATAATCCATCCATGTTCAGGTGAACACAGTGACTGAGGTTTAATAAGAACAGTCCTTTAACAGGTGAATATTGAGAGTGTCTCTGCAGTGTGAGAGCTGCACCCGGAGGCTCATCATATCAGGTTTGTGCATCTTCCTGCATAAAAAACACACTCGAGTGGATCCTCTGCACTAATCTTCTTAGCGATTGTTTCCCGTTATCTTCATTATCACTGTATGAAATCAGTCTGATAACATGTGAGTCAGTTGGAGGAGAAACACAAAACAGTTCCTGTCGTACCAATGACAAATACTGTTTAAATCCAATTTCATAAAAATCATTCATTACTGTTCGTTTACTCTCTGAAACATTTATTCTCTGTTGTGACAGTTAATGATTTTAATTTATTAGTTTTATTTTTAACATACTTTCACTGTTTGTTGACTCAGCCTCTGTACAAAGTGGCTTTGATAAAGAGCAGTTTACTCACTAACGAACAAGAGCTCAGCATCAGCATCGAGTAAAACCACTGCAGCCGAACGTGAGGGACAGTTTGACATTTTGTCGTCTTCCTCTCTGACCACAGATTGATTCCACATGTTTAAATGCGCCGTTAGAACCAGCAGCTGTTTAGCTTAGCTTAGCACAGATACAAGAAACCAGGGGAAACAACTAGTCTGGCTGTGTCCATAATCCAGCTTCAGTGTCTGCACCTGTAAAACTCAGTGAATAACACGGTCCGTCTAGTTTGTTCAATCTGAGGAGTAAAACATCAAATTATCAGTTTGCACAAAGCCAAGTGCTGAACACAGCTGCTAAACCTCCACTCACTCACTACCTCGTTCCCGTCGCTTACGTCACCATCTCCCCCCACTCACCTGTGTCCACTTCAGTCGGCTACTTTCACTCTCACGTGCAGCTTCACAGTCTGAAGGATCTGGAAAGGAAAAACATTCACAAACTCCTGTTCAGATAAAACAGGAGATTAAACGTTACGCTGCAGATTTTCTGATAGGAATCGGTGGATTAATGAAGGAACGTGAGAACGTGCAGTGAGCCTCATTGTTCCCTCTGGGTTAAAACAGTGAACAGAGCAGCTGGGATCATCACACAACCTGTCAGTCAGAGCTTCTACCTGCAGCACGCAGAGATCTGGATCCACCTGCTGAGGAAAAACAGCCGGCCTCTGCTGTTGTCTCTTCTCATTTATTCATGTGGTTTGTGAGCAGCAGTGTGAAACTGCTCCTGTGGACGAGACGAGAGGGTCATGAAATATTCACCCGGACAATAAACAGTCCCCGGACAGACCAGAGGAGGAGGAAAACATGAGAAAACAAATCCGGTTTTTCGAGAAGAAAAACAGTGAAGAGAACAAATAAAACCTGTGTGTAAACAGAAATAAATTGACGCAGGGAAAAACCAGCACTCAAATGTTTGTCTGTTAGATTTGATGCCTGAGAGATGCTTTTACTGCACAGTGACTCTTAATGAGGAAGAAAGAAAGGATCATACCTGTGGTTTGACATGTTTCACCACTTCACCCTCTCTGAGGTTCGACAGTCACAAACAACAAAGACCAAGACAAACAGTAATTAAACAGGACATGTAACGTATTATTCTACTTCACTACACTTAGTGCATCTGAAAGCTTCAGTGATTCTGCAGATTCTCAGTATTAACACAAAATATAATAACTGATGTTATTCTTTAACATCAGAAACTCAGCTCCACCTTCAGATTTCTCTAAATCATCAGTAGCTGGTGGACCAGCAGACAGCAGCTGTGCAGATGGAGCATCCACCAGCACGGCTCTGTCTGCAGCTGGAGACGCGAGACAGTTTCTGAAGCTGAGTCTGAGCCTGAGTGTGAAGGGGAACAACCTGCTGATACACAACTGAGACTCCAACAGGATGTTTGTGGAGGGTAGGATCGTGTGATTAAGCCAGAGACAGCTAGCTTAGCTTTAGCACAAATATTTGGTTAGACGAGGAACAGAAAGAAAGAATAAAAAGTATAATTAGTGTTTTAAAAGACTCCTGCTGCTGAGGTTACTGAGCAGACCGGGACTTCATTAAAATATTATTTCTTGTCTGATTTTAGGATCGATTGTACTGGAGGTTCTTGTTCTGCAGTAAAACGGGGTTTAGACGATGATTTACAGAGATGAGTAAGTGTACTACTCTCAATGTGTTTTTACTTGTTATAAGAAAATAAGAGCATCATGGAGAAATGCCACAGTCCCAGCTCCACTGATGATGACAGGTGATTCACAGGTACAGTGCGTCTCTGGGAAATGCAATAAGTAATCAAAGTAAATAATACATGTGAACGTGACAAATGAGCAGATAAAACCGTTCAGGAGCAGGGAAATGATGGGCTCACTCTTTTCATTTCAGTAATTACACTCTGACTGGAGCGTGCAGCTACCTTGAAACAGCATTAGACACGGAGGTTTTCAGGATCTCATGGTAATTTGTGCTTTTGTCTCCTCTGAGACACTGAAGACGTGAACTCACTGACAGCACAACACACACACACACACACAAACATTCATGAGCATTCAACAGATGTAACCACACAATTCAACAAAATCCTTCAGTACAAACACAAACAATACACAGCACACATGTACAACACCAGCATATAGTACACAATCTGAAAGACACACACTGACATCCTATTTATAACTGTGCGCACACACACTCTCTCTCACTCGTGCAGACACATGTACCTGCACACAGACACACACTGTGTTTCAAATGTTCTGACCCCATGATGTGGTGGATATCAGACGTCATCACACACAGTGTACGTACAGTCTACACACAGCGCACACACACTATGTATTAGAGGAGCAACAGTTACTTATAGTCAGTCACTGGATCAACAGTTTCAAACAAAAGGAAAAACACCTTTTCACAGCCGACAGAAACTGTGATTGTGAATCTCTAATGAACCTATATACAACCTATATACAACCTTATGCACTTTGTGGTCTTTGTGTTGCTGTGCGCAAACGTGAATCAAATGGACTAAATGTGAAGACATTTCCCATTTTACTTTAACTTTTTTACAGTAGTATTTACAGGATTCACTTGTTCTGAGTTTGAGCAGCAGGTTTGTTCTCTGCAGTAAAATCACTGAGAGAAAAGAATTCATGCTTTGATATGAGGATTTGTCTTTGTTGTTTCGTCCTAGAAATGTGTAAGGTCTCAACAAATGACACAGGTGCATGTCACAAAGCTACATGGAGTACTGTGTTGTCCACTGTGTAGTGACTGAAAGAAGAGATTATTTTGACCACAACTTGTGTTGTTTGCTGGAAACTCCCAATAGTTTTTAATGTCTGCAGCTGAAACTAAACTCAGGACATTTTTATCCAGGATAACGAGGGGTTTGTTCTGCCCTGGATATGAAAGCTGCTGAGAAATGATTCTTTGAATATGACACCAATGAACATTAACATATTGTGTCCTGTATTTAGCAGGAACAACATATGGTGACAGAAAAGGAGAAACTGAGTTTCAGTAGAACAGAGAGAAGCCGACCAGCAGAAGGTGGTTCAAAGTCACATTATCTTCTCTTTGTGGTTATTCCATAGATTTTCTGAGTCTTGTGGTTCATGCAGCAGCTGAAACTCAATTATAAACCAGTTTTCTGTGAAACCCTGTTTCCAGGAAAGTCAGTATGCTGTGTTACTAATGCAACATTCAGCATCTTTTAAACCGTGACTGAACATCTCTGATTTAAGTCTGTAATTTAAAAATGGTTGGATTTAATAATGACAACAGACTTTATTGATCCCTGTGGGGAAACTGTTGTTGCACAGCTGCACATAGATGAAGCTGCTACTACAGGGTTGTGTTCCTCTGACCTCTGACCATGGGACTCATAGACAACTTCTCTACCCACAGAAAAAAAGACAAATATTATGAAAATGATGTTAATTTGCTTTGTGAAATGACATTACCCAGGACTGAGGAGTGTTTCCCGTCTCCTCCTCCACGTGTTGACTTGGTTAAAGATCAGGGAAACTTGGCAGCTCGTCTTTGGTTTCCAGCAAACTTTGGTGAAGTGAGCGGCTCAGTCGAGCGTGTGATTACAGAGCAGCGAGCGGGCGGCCAGGCCAACACTCTGCTGATAAATATCCCCATCCAATTACAAGATGTAATAATTTTGCACTCAAGTTGGTAATGAGGTCTAATGCCAGCCCCGTATGATAATTCCCCCACCGGATGCAGGTTTGATCAGATGTTGAGCTTTGTAATTAGACTGGCAGAAAATCATTATTTGGTGTTCAAACAGAAAATGAGGTTGGTGGGAAGTCAATTTGGGCCGGCTCTGTGAAGCGTAGACAAGAATTTAATGATTTAATTACAGTTGTAAGCTCCTTGGATGAGACTTCAGTCGAGCTGAGGCTTTGGTCAGGCTGGGGCTGAGGAGGGGGAGGTGGAGGAGAAACTAACCCAGGTCCTGACATCAGTTTAGGACATGGCATGAAGGTGCGACTTTAGCTGGAGCTTCCACCGCAGTGGTTCTGATTCTGATTTCGCTCTGCAGTGTGAACAAACCAAATCAGATCTGGTCCGTTTCCATATGTGGTCCCCAACAGTGTTCACACCACATCTGTCTCTGACAGACATGATCCATCAACATCACATCTGAGGCTGAAGTTCTGGGATGTCACGTTTCCGTAGGGTGATCTGCAGACAGATACAGGTTTTTAATCTCAGTGGAATTTACCTGGTTGAATAAAGGTTAAATAAATAAATGAATAAATAACAGAAACAGGTTTTCTGAGAGTCATGGAAGAACAAATCCAAAAGTCCACCCAGTCAGTCTAAACCATGCAAATGGTTCAGGGTAAGAGATGAGACCAGGATCCAGAATCCAGGTAAAGTCCAAACAGGTAAATACTGTGACCGGGAAGCACATCAGGTGAGCTGGCAAGTGACTGGGGGACAGTTACTGGTGTATATACTGTGTGCTGAGGGTTATCGTGGTGAAGTGAAACCAGGTGTAGTAGCAGAGGGAGACAGGGAGGCTGGTTAGGAGACTGGAGACAGGTGAGTTGCAGAGACTGGTTCCTGTGGAAAACCAGCGACTGCAGAGAGAAACAATAAGGAAACAGAACAAACAGTCCGGTCTGTGAGGAGCTGTGACACCTACACCTGTCTGTGTGCTTCACCTGCTGACTCCTGATCACATAAATAACAGCAGCCCTGCTGCCGCTTACACACAGATGGCAGATTTTACACATTAATCATCTAACAACATAAAGCCGGAGCCAGCTCGTGAAATAAATCAGGAGGCATTTCAGTGAGCATTATCCAGACAGGCTGAGCTGAGCACAAAGGAGCAGTGATCATCTTCCTACTGAGGGAATAGACACTTTCCTTTTCACCTGTCACCTCTCATAAACGTTTACTGCACTGTGAAGGTTTCTGTGTTCGTCTGGGTCCATCAGAGGCCGAGATGCTATGAAAACAACGGTTTACAGAAGAATCAATACTGAGCCTGGACCGATCCTGGACCGAACCTGGACCGAACCTGGACTGATCCTGGACCAGGAGCAGCAGCGAAGCATCAAACATGTACAGGAACAAAAGGCCACAGCAGCATTTAGTGAAATGTTCTGGGATCTTCTGATTCATTTCAGAGGTTTGTTAAAATCACACCACGTCCAAACAACAACGTATTAATATAAAGCTTTTATTTAGAGATTTTTTTTAAGGCCACTTCAGTTTGAAGGTGACACATCTGTCAGAAACTCAGAACAGATTGAGGAGAAGAAAAGAATTTATTGGGCATCACCACTTCTGAATATTACAAACTGACGGTTCCTGGTTTTCCTGATTTCCTCCATATGGCAGCTGCTGAGAGCGTCATAGTGAGCACTTTCAGTCCTCCATCAGCGCAGCCTGCGGCTCTTTAAGAGCCTCACTCGTGGCTCTCTCTAAGCCTGCTGAGCGCACCTTTCCACAAGAAAACACACCGCTCCATGACTGCAGCAGCCGGCTGTCAGTCAGCGACGGAGCTGGAGAGTCACACACAATCACTGAAATATGGAGAGAGGAAGTCAGGAGACAGGGTCACGCAATCACGGTGCAAGTGCAAACACAACAGAAAACACCTGGTGAATGTGCAACTCAAACGACTGTGGAAACATGTGAATGCAGCTCAGAGCATCAGTGTTTCAGCAGTTTTAGTTAAAATGATGAAAACAGTCAGTCGCTCTTTTCTTTTACAAGTGTTAACAGACTTTTAAATGTTGACGTCATATTCTTTTTCCACACCACACTGGAGTGGACAGTGTTTTTCTAGCCGTCACACAAATGTCGCTTCATGCTCTTTCATTTGCACAGTAGCAGTGTTGGTACATGTGGACAAATGTGCGTCATGGTTTAGAGATAAAGAGGGAAGAGCAGAAACTCCCTCTGTGCAAACATGGTTCTGATGTCAGAAAACAGACAACGACACAGTGAAGGAGAAGAGAAGAAGCCAAACTGAGTTAAGAAGTCTAACGATCACCATCTAAAGAGCGTAGACATGATGTGGAGTCCTTCCTCCGTGGTGTCAGGCGGCTGCTGGTGTCGATGTATTGTGAAAATCTTTGATGTGTCTTTTCGGCTCATTAGGCCTCATTTCCCATCGACGGGCGTCATGGTGACAGCCACTCTGAGCTGAACAATGACCCCGAGATGAGTTAACGGCTGTGTTTTCGTCCTTTAAGTCGTCAGCCGGACTCTTTACTCGCTTTGTGCGAGCTGACAGCTGTGGGAAAACATCTTGGTCAGAGTTCATGGGGGCCAAGCACAAGTTCAGAGGTCAGCACATTGTTGTCCCATCGAGGAGGCGGGAACTGAAGGGACCACAAACATCACTCACATAGACCTAGACAGAGACTCAGACCTCCCCACATCCCCTCCTGCATCTTTGCTCCCAGTGCCCACTTGGCTTCTGAAAAGGTCCACATTTGATGTGTTTTGTTGCTGAATAGCTGCTGATTAGCTGAATGGTCACTGAGGGCTGTAAAGTGATGCTGCTTGTTAGGAAATGAGCTTGTAAATGAAGACTGATGCTCCTGCAGCTATTCAAAGAGCGACTGCTAATGAATCTTGTTATAGAGGTCACGACTGAGCCTGAGACTCCAGATGGTTCTGTCTGTTCTGGACACGACGGCTCTTTGGTAACGAGACAAACAGACAGAGAATATAAATGCTGCATTTGTTTGAGGTTTCACATTTAAAGAAGAATAAATCCTTCATCTTCTGCTGCTTATCCAGAGTCCTTCAGTTTTTCAGCTCCTCCTGGAGGATCCAGAGATGTTCCCAGGCCAGATAAGACATCATTCCCCCAGCACGTTCTTCTTTTAGGTCTCCTACTAGTTGGACAAGCCTGAAAAACCTCCAATGAAAGGCACAGGAGATTTTTTAGGCTTGGAGGCTTCCTCACGAGTTACTTAAACCACCTTGATCTCATTCTTTCAGTCAGTAAAAGTTGTGACCACAAATGAGAGTTGGAACACAGACAACTGGTGAATCGAATGGTTTTCGTTTACAGCTCAGCTCCGTCTCCTGATACTGTGCTGTACTGTAGCAGTATAAATACTCAATGAGAACAGACACACATCCTTACATCCTTCTGTAAAACCTCGTAACGCTCAAGCTTTGCTGGATCTTCACAGCTGCAGGATCTTTCTCTACAGATGACACTTGTGTGTTCTGTATGTTCCTATGAACGTTGTGTGTGCTCGATGGCCTTTAGTCACACATGAACTAACTCACTAATTCCCACATTAAGTGGAGTGAGCGTTTGTCATTAGTGTTATGTGTGTCTCTTTTCCCGCTCGTCACATACTGCTCAGCTTTATTACAACGGATAATGAGCTTCATGCTCTGAACCGGCCGATGGACCAGAACTTAATGAAGACGTTTATGAGAATGTGAAAGAGAGCGAGAGGCTGAGACGTGTTTCGCTGTGTCCAACATCTCCCAGAGAACAACGAGTCAAACTGCTGTTTGGCTTTTTGAAAATTCATTTTTAATTTTGTCTCCACACAATTTAAAGGTCCAGTGTCAGGATGGTGCTGGTGATAATGCTGAGTCATAAAATACAGTTTAGCTTTTAGTGTTTGTAGCATCACAGGAGAAAATACACAGGAACTAACCCGTGTTTCTTTCTCAGCTGAACTAACAAGTCTTAAATCTTACAGAAAGCTGCAACCAAGTCCTAAATATTCCAGTTAATTTCCATAAACAGTTGGAAATTGTGCATCAGAGCAGTGTATTAGAGAAAAGTGGCCTGAGAACCTGGTAAAACAACCTCTACAGTAATTACACTTTGGTTTCATTTGATATCAACCATAATATATAATAGACAGCCTACAGTATCCACACAACCAAAGAAACAGGGTTAAACACAGATGAAGCTAATTTTACCAAAGCTCACATCACATCCACTTTGAGATTCAAACCTTGGTCTTCACCGTCCTGGAGGGACTGAGTGGACCAGAAACACCCGGATGTTTACTTTACTTTACTTGGCAGACACTTTTATCCAAAGCGACTTACAAGGAGGAGACACAAGCAATTACCATCTGGGTTCTGTAAATGATGAGTTACTACAAACTAAGAGCCCTGATAAGACCCAAACTTGTCAAAAAGAAAAACATGCTAGGAACTGTTAAGTGCTAGACAATTTATTTATTTAATTTTGTGTGTGTGTGTCTGTGTGTGTGTGTGTGTGTGAGAGAGAGAGAGACTCATTTGAAATACTTTTTAAACAAGTGAGTTTTCAAATGTTTTTTAATGGTGGTGATAGTCTCGGCTAGTCGAATGGAGCAGGGCAAGTTATTCCACCAGCCAGAGACAACAAAGGAAAATAATGGATGAATGGATGGATAATGGATGTGTGGTGATTTACAGTCTACACAACCTCTACTCTCTGAACACTGGCTGTAAGTGTTTCAGGCATTATGTCCTGTGTGAGCCGTCTGAGGCCAAGCTCGGAGCCCTGAGGAACCTCTTTGTTATCTCCACCAGGTGAAGCTGATCCACGTTCTGAGTCACACCTGCAGGTCCAACATGTCGTGAGAGGCCGACTGTGGCACCGTCCCAAACTCCAGGTTGAGTTGACCCTGACTGCGAGAACGGGACAGGAATACAGAGGGCAGAGCGTAACGCTGCATTCGTCGTCCATGAGAGAAGCTCCCACCTGTACACAGAGAAACAGTCCAGATCTCCACCGACTGATGCAACATGACACAAAGTCAAACCAAGATCTGCTGTCAGTCAGTCCAGTGTTATAAGAATTTATTCAGATTTATTTTGAATCCTGTACCACAAACATACAGTCTGCTCTAGACAGGAGAAAACCTAAAACCTTCTGACTGAACAAGATCAGTGTAGAATAGTTTTTATTCACACTTTATGAAGATAATAAACATGGAGAAAGATCTTTTGAAACTCGATTTACTGACCTGGGAGAGAGTCTGGTTTATGGAAGGCGTCTGTGGACCCGGTCCAGTAGTGAGCTGCTTTCTTCCCGTGATAATCTCTAATGTTGGTTTTAGCATCTGTGGAGGAAAAGAGAAAAACGATATTAAACTTGTAGGAAGGTTCAATTTTTCACTGTCTTATTACAAAGAGAACAAAGTGATGACACAGCTACAGTTACATGTTGTATTGTACATGTTAAACTAAACCACGACTTCATTAATCTGGGATTTTTTCACATAGCAACAGAGGAAAGAAGGAGAGAGAGATGATGGGTAACAGATGTGGAAGTAAACCCACTGAGGTTGTAGTTTGTGCAGACAGAGCTGATTTGTGATGTTTTTAATGTACAGAAACTAACTAAATTTAAATCACAGTAGGTCAAAGTTTCTTATTTACAACTCTAAAGAGATTAAAAATATTGTTTTGCCTTTTGAAAAATCACCCAATGTGAAAAATAAGCAAGAAAGGTCAGCAGCCTCCTCACTGTGAATGACATCACGTCCACAGTTTCCTGAAAAACGTCTTGTTCAGGATGCAGACAGCTCGGCCTGTCAGTCTGATCGGCCCGAGGAGCAGTGTGAGCAGCATATCCTTCAGTGCAGATCATCGTGGACTTTTGATTTTATGAACCTTAAAGTGAAGTGTCAGAACACGCAGACAGCCGTGTCTCCTCAATCTGTACTGTTTTAGTGTGGACACAGTAGAGAAAAAGACATGTTCATGAATTTAGCTGAAGCTGTGTACGTGTATCCTCAGTATGAGCAGAGGGACTTGTCTTCAGTGCTTCACAATCGAATTCATTAAATGTTCTGTAACAGATCAGTTGTTGTATAAAAATGTGTTTAACATCAGCTCGTCTGTGAAACAGGGAACAGCATCAGCTTGATGAAGGAGGATTTACTGAGACAGGTGTTCCTAATAAACTGAGCACTGAGTAGTTGAGGTACTGACTTTGAGTTTCATCAGGACACGTGGCTCGTGGTGTGATCCCAGCTGAGGAGGCTGCAGGCTGGACTCATGTTGCAGCTCCTCTGAGCTTCCTCAGTGTGACACAGACAAGCTAATGGTTACAGTTTGAAACTGACTCTGGTCATTACAGACAGTTTAACTCCCACCAGCCCCCCACCCACCAGCGTTAAACCCAGTTTAAACTGCTACCGCTGCTTCTTGCAGAAATCAAATCTCACCTCTGCAGCAGTGAGGAGGCCTCATGTCGCTAAATGCACTTTTCATGAAACTGTATCTTCACCCAGCGACAGTGCAGGAGTTTTCATATGAGGAACTGTTCTGAACACTACACAACGACACACTGAAACTTTGTTTGTTGACTCCTGTGTTGCAGTGGGTTGGACACTGATTGTGTTAGTTTCCTCCAGCTTATGTTCTCTGGTCAAACTAAACTGCTCAAATCCACAAAGATCCATGTGGATTCTGTGCATATGTCTGTGTGCAACCCAAAAATTAAGTGTCCACACTGCAAGTGCAGCAACTGCACAACACTGTTCTCCTGTAAAATACGACTGTAGGTTGTTTGTACCAGCTGCCGTTTAGGTGATGGCGCCTGCCTCCCTGCAAGGGGGAGCTCCTACAACAAATGCTCATCCAGGCCGTATGAGAGGGTTGGGACAGGTGACGTATATCGGTGACTATGACTATGTGTTTATTAACAGAAAGTGAGTCAGGAGGTGGTTGGGGCGGATGGAGGGTGTAAATGCCCAAGACTGGCAGAGAGCAGAGACCTGAGTCTCGTATGTGGTTGGGTTTAGGAAACAAAAGTACTTTGGTTCAAAGGTTACAAAACATGTTGTGTGTCATGGGACTGTTCTCTGTTAAGACCACAGTCCTTCTCTAACCTTAACCAAGTGCTGCGAGCACCTGAACCCAAGCATAAAATAATTAAACGCTGCAGTCAGTTAAAAGATCGGATTCTGTTGTTGTAGATTAGTATGCTTGTATAAAACTCATACTCATTTACTTTTAAAAAGCATTTTGCACCTATTCTGTCCTTCTCCACCCAGTCGTTCACCTCCATCCTCATGTGTTTGGTTTTTCAGCTGCTGCAGGAACCAGGAAGTTGCTCACTGGGAGTCAGACACACTTACATCTTCCAGCAGATAATCTGAAGCCAAGAGCAGCAGCAGTAGCAGCAGCAGGTCCACGTGCTAAAGGAGCCTCTGATATCAACACTGCACGTTATGATGAGTTTGGAGCACATAAAAATTTATTAGAGGAAAAGCGACATAATGGAGCTGTGCAGTTTTGCACAGGAGGGTGAAATCAAACACAAGCCTGTAGACTTTACTAACTGGCATCAACAGTCTACAGGACTTTTTACTTTCATATTACTCTGTGGTAATGTGTTTGGAAAGGCTCAGAGCTGATGAACAGATCATTTCTTTTTTACTAACGATGCTGCAGCTAAAATTTCAACTGATTTAGCACATTTTCAGTGTATTTGTTTTATTTTCCTCTGAGTCAGATTTGAGCTGGTTATACAAACTGGAGTCGGAGAAGAACGGCTTTGAACCGTGTCACCGACAGCTCAGATCATCAGCTGCTGCTGCTGCCTCTCCCTCCTCAGTGGCCATATGGAAACATCTTTTGTGTGCAGGAGCAGCGTCTGGAGACAGTGACCCCGCAGACCAGACGTGTCTACGGTGAATTGTGTGCTCTGACTCGCAGCATATGGCTGTCTGTGGTTGCAGGGGGATCAAACTGAGGTGTGGGGGCCTCCAGCGCTCCACAGGGATCATGGTGAGTCCATCCTGAACCGCCCCGATGGCTTAAGGCTCGGGTGTGCCTCATTAGCAGCAATATGAACTCCCCGCCTCTCCTCTTCCTGCAGAGCAGTGGACGTGGGGGAGGAGGGGGGAGGTAGAGCAGCAGGGGGGGGGGCAGTGATCTGGATTTGGACTGGACTTGTCAATCTGAGCGTTTGAGTGGGTCTTTTGTTTGGCAGAAGTGATTTGCATCAGTGCTTTCTTCGCCTCTCAGAGTCTCTGAGGCGTGGAGAAGAGGAATCCCTCGCTGCTCGACTCAACGTGTGAATTTCAATTTTTAAACCTTAATATGAATAAAACCCTCACACACACACACACACACACACACACACACACAAACCATGTTTCTAATGAGGTGACACATTACTTCAGTACAATCACTTTTACTTTTTGTCATAAAAGACCAGAGGTGAGAGCTGTGGTCAAATGAAGCTGAAGGAAAGTTAAAAGAATAAATAACTAACGTCTTCAGAAAGTGAATTTAAAGTGGACTGACTCACTGTAGGTGTTGATGAGGGCGTTGACGACGTGCTGGTGTCCGTGAATGGAGGCGAGGTGGAGAGCTGTGTAACCCTGTAAACAACACACACAACTGTGACCTGCAGGCAAATGAAACGATGTTAACACACACGATAATCTCCTGTGTTTTCATGCTCTGCAAACTGGATCACAGATTTACATTTGTACTGATCTGTCACTAAGTTTAAGGACAAAAGCTTAAATCCCACAGTGACTGTAAGAAACCAGAGTCTGTTTAGTATTTACCTGATTCCTAAAAGAAGGAATCTGTCAAAAGAAAAGTTACTACGTACAATTACTGAATTTAAGTATTTCCATTTTCTACTACTTTATATTTCAACTTCACTGTGTTTCGCATGGAAATGTTGTACTTTGTGTACTTTAACATCTACATCATCAGAGAGCTTTAGTTTTTCAGACTGAGATTAGTAACAACTTATTTAATCAACCAATACATTATGATGTATTATTACAAATTAAAGTGTTAAATTAACTTAGTTTAAACCTGCACTAACTCATGTGTCTGTGTCTGTGTCCTCTCGGTGCTTTTTCCTTTCACACAGAATTGCTACAAGTCACATGAGAATATTTTTTGTTTGCTCATTGGTTAAATGGATCTTAGGTGGGAACAGGCAAACAAAGAAGATCCTGTTCTGCAGCGGTGAAAAGATGCTAAGTGACATGGAGCAACTGCACAATTATCAGAGCTACACACCAACAACACTCAGCCAGCTGACACGTTCAGCAAAAGTCAGATCGAGGTCGAACACACTTTCACCACAAACCAACAGCTCCAGAGTTCGTTTACGACGCAGGATGTTTAGTTCAGACCTGACTGATGGAGCCCACGCACCCAGGAGGAGAACAAACGTGAGAAGCTGCAGATTGAACTGATCGTTCTCTGCAGACGCCTTCCTCATTGCTTTATCATATAAGTACCGATTAGTGCTTCTTTATGTGCATTTTGATGCTCTTGTACTTTTAATTAACTCTGTTACTAATCCAAGCTCTGAGTATTTACACTGTGCTAGAAGATCTGAGTCCTTCTTCCACCGCCGACTGTCATCTACAATAAAGCTCTGATTGTCTGAAAACATCTCTGTGTGTGTGTCCATCATCCTGTCTGGGTTGATCTCCCATCACTTGGCAGAAACTCATCGTGGACACTCAGCGTTTGCTGTGCTGTCGTCGTGCGTTTTCCATGTGAGTCTGCGGCAGCCGTCATTTGTACACATTAACACCATCGAGTCCCAGCGGAGCGGCTGCCCGTCATCCAGAGCTGCTGTCAGTGTCTGAGACGAACAAACGCTCACGTCGCTGTCAGTCCAGAGTTTAAACCGGAGTTAAATGACAGGAAAGACAGTGCCGATAGTTTGAAGTCAGTGTTGATTAAGAGAATGGGTCTGTAGTTTACAGAGCGCCGTGTCTCCAGACTCTCATCACCATCCTGACTTTAAATGGGCCCTGGAGGCTGTTTGATGTAGAGAACAGAGAGAAAGCCTCAAACAGCGTCACACTCCTCGTCTCAGGCTGCAGTCCTGTCAGTGTCTTTACCTTCACACTGAGACACACGTGTAGCTTTTACATCTGTGTGTCAGAAATAAACTGCTGTATGATGAAACACTCGCGGTGCAAGAAGAAGTCACTGAACTCTTTGTAGTGAGCTGGTTTTCTGCAGGAGCTGTCATAAAATGTGATGTGATCTTCAACTGTAGACAAACACACACAGCTATAATGGTTCATGTCTTTACTGAACACAACCATTAAACATTCACAGTGCCGGAGGAAAAACTAAATGAACCTTGCATTTAATAACTGGTTGAACCTCAAACCAGCTTCTGTGGATCAGACCTGCACAACGTTCAGTTCCTCACAGAACTGGTTCATCTCAGGACGTCTGGGTTCGGGTCTGGACTCTGACTCCAAATTGTGGATTTTACCACAGTGTTTAGGAGCATTGTCCTGCTGCATCATGAACAGGATTACTTGATCTATTGTCCAGTTCCTGAGGCAGCAAACTCTAAATTCCTGATGCTCCTTATTCTGTGTTTCACTGCTGGCAGGTCTGTGACAGGTTCAGCTCACACCTTTGACCTGAACATTCAGTCACTCGTACGCACAGTTTCATTTCCTGTGGAAGCTCATTTCTGCCAATAACAGATAAAAAAACAGAAACTGGAGAACATTTTGTAGTGATGAGAAGACATTGACCATCTGCTGCCCCATAAGAAGCTTTGACCACCACCAGTATTTTCTGCTTGCTCCACACTCCTGGTTCTGACCCACATGTCCAGATATAGTTATACTTTTCATTACTTCAATGAAGATCTGATCATGTTTCAAGACAAATACAAAATTGCAGGTGATTCCAAAGGGTTCACTTACTTTTTCCTGCCACATTTCTGTTCAGGAGGCAGACACCCTCTCTACCTTTAAGACTAGACTTAAAACTTTCCTTTTTGATAAAGCTTATAGTTAGAG